>JAKKPZ010000872.1:0-14304 GCA_022814885.1 Ditylenchus destructor | reverse complement strand
GAATTTTAAATCTGACTCAAGATTCGAATTCAGGAGGTCGAAAAACCCCTGTCTGCAAATTTTCAGCTCTTTTGGTAGTCTGATATGAAAAATCGACTTTTTTGGTCGAAAAACGGCCAAAAATGACCAAATATGGCATAAAATTGAGTAGAAATGGTGAAATTTGATAATTTAAAAAGTAGGAATGTTGGAAATTTGATAGAGAATTGATATAAATTGAAAAAGAGATAAGTTGGTATGTTGAAAATGGCTTAAAAACACGTTTTTGTGTTTTGGCGGGAAAATTTTCATTCAAATTTTGGATCTGACAATTTTCGGGAAACCTGGAGATTGGTAGCTATCGATTGAGCTATTGGTCATAGGAAACTGACGGGTGGATCGTGAGATATAAGCCTTTCAAGAATACAAAAAACTGGAAAATAATATAGTTCAATGGGAGAAACCACACTTGTAGCACGAACCAGTTGTAGCGCGATGACACTTGTAGCACCCCACAGTTGTAGCGCGCTACAAGTGGTATCGTGCTACAAGTGTGGGGAAAAGGGGCCTTTTATGCTACAACTGTGGGTAAAATAGCGACACTTGTAGCAGCGCTACAAGTGTCATCGTGCTACAAGTGTCATCGTGCTACAACTGGTTCGTGCTACAAGTGTGGAAAATTGCGCCTGATTTCTCCATCTGTAGCACGAAGTCATTTGTAGCGCGCTACAACTGACACTTTTTATGGATCGTTGTTTTGTAGTACCGACATCGTGCTACAAGTGTGGGTTATATTTGGAACTCTGGATCTCGCGCAGAAAGACATCTCGCGCTGGGGTAACAAATGCAAAGTTGCTTATAAGGTCATGCCAAGCAACTTTGCCTTTGGGACCCCTGCGCGAGATTTGCTCCTGCGCGAGATCCTGAAACTATCGTGCTACAAGTGTGGGGTAACGCTTTCCCCACACTTGTAGCACGATACACTGCATCTTGCTTTTCTAGTGCAATCAATCATAAAACCGCCCCTCCAAACACCCATATTTGGCACAAAACATGCATAACTATTATTTTTATGCTGATTAAGCTTAAGTTTTATAATATTGGTAAAAAATTAGGATAACTAATTTTTTGAGCGTATCCTAAACAATTTCCCCTATGTAGATCTAGGCTATTTTTTCCCAAAAATTATTTTTCCTTAATTTTTACCAAAACTGTAAAAAGTTAAACATGTTTGAGGCAAAATATGGGCGTTTAGAGGGATGACTGCACTAGAACTGAGCACGAACTTCGGTGCACGCCAACAAATTTCTGGTGCAATCAACCTTCTGAACGCCCATATTTAGCACAAAACATGCATAACTATCATTTTTATCCAATTTAGGCTTATGTTTATAAGTTTTGGTATAAAATTAGGAAAAATAATTTTTTGAGGTTATCCTGACCGTTTCCCCTATGAGAGAGTAGAGTATTGTTTACAAAAAAAAATTACTGTTTCTTAATTTTCTTCAAAAACTGAAAATCTTAAGCCTAAGTAGCATAATTATGATGGCTAGGACTGTTTCAGGCCAAGTATGGGCCTTTTGAAGGATGATTGCACAAGAATTGGCTTTGTGTACGCCGAAGGTCAAACTAATTTCTAGTGCAATCGCCTCTCAAAACACCTATATTTGCTCTGAAACATGCTGGTTTAAGTTTTAAGTTTTACCTAAACGTTTCTTACAAAACTGCGAACCTTAAGCCCAATTATCATAATAATTATTACTAAATATGTTTTGGTCCAAATATGGGTATTTTTAAGGTTGATTGCACTAGAACTGAGCACGAACTTGGGTGCACACCAGGGGTGGGCTTCGGGACGATTTTAAAATCCCGAAGCCCGAATCCCGAATCCCGAATTGAGATTTTAAAATCCCGAAGGCCGAATCCCGAATCCCGAATGGCCAAAAGTACCGAATTTTCCCGAATTTACCGAATCCCGAATCCGAATCAAATCTCAAAAATCAACTTTTTTTCAAATTTTTGCCTGTTATCTATATTTTTTACAATTTTCGGTGCATTTATATTATCAATTATTGTTTCAATTTACATATACGTCATTTGTTATCAAGTTCCATTGATATTATCCACGAAAAAACGGTTTTTGGCCATTTTTTAACTTTTTTTAGCCATTTTGCCATATTTTTCCTTATTTTAGTACAATTTCTCAGCAAATTTGCCTACCGATGGGCGAAAAATTTCGCCTATTTTTCCGTACTATTATCTGCCTGTAAATTTTAAACGGCGCTATTTTTCTTCTTACTTTTCCGCATTCTAAACAAGAATGCAAGCAAGATTCAAGGTTCATACCAGGGCTGGGAGATCGGATCGGAAATATCGAGTTTTTTGAGGATCGGATCGGTTTTTTTGGCCTTTTAGAACCGATCCAAGCACCCCTAAGAATGCACTCGGCCACGAATTCAAATTTTAAATTCCCGCCGGCCGTGCCCGAGAGGGCGCGGCCGGGAAAAATTTTAGAAAATTTTAATGAACCACCATTCCAAAACTAGAAAATTTTCGCCTGCGGCGCAATTTGGCTACCGTTTCTCCTTCAAAATTAAATTTAAATTTTTAAAGAGAGAGCAAATTTTTTCAAGAATTTTTGCCTGCGGCGCTTTTTTGCTGCCCAATACCATTGTATTTTATCAGAAATAGGGAAAAACTCGCGGTAATAAAAGCGCCGCAGGCAAAATTTTTTTGAAAAAAGTGGGTTTTCTCTTAAAAAATTGGCTAAAATAAATCAATGAAATAAATTATAACATTACAATTTTTAATTATTTATTGAAAATTTAACAAATTTTCGGCCAAAAATTTTGGAAAACAATGAGACATACTACAAAACTAAGGAGAAAAGAGCTCCGTGGAAAGGGAAAAGAGAGAAATTTTTCGAAAAATTTCGCCTGCGGCGCTAATTTTCCTTCTTCACCAATGGTCCTAAGCTCAAGAATAGGAGATTAATTTTATATGCTAATAGTGCTTAACGAGACAAAAGTTGTCTAAAACAAGTCTTATGTTGTTTAGAAACAAAATGTTGTTTAACACAAAAAACAAGCATAATAATAAGGAAATTATCTAATAAGAAGAATTCAAAAAAATAGCGCCGCAGGCGAAAATTTTGAAGTTTGGAGTCACCTGTCAATGAAAATTTTCACTATTTTCCCAAAATTTAAAAAAATTTTCGCCCGACCGCGCCCTATCGGGCGCGGTCGGGGGAGGTCATTTTATCCAGTGCTTATTCGGGAAAATTCGGGAAAATTTGACGAATTCCCGAATGCCGAATCCCGAATTGAGATTTTAAAATCCCGAATCCGAAGCCTACCCCTGGTGCACACCAACAAATTTCTAGTGCAATCAACTTTCTAAACGCCCATATTTGGCACTAAAACATGCATAACTATCATTCCTACACTAATTAGGATTAACTTATTGAGGTTTTGTAAAAAATTTAGGAAAAATAGTTTTTGTGAGGATATCCGAGACCATTTCCCCTATGTACCTTAAGAGCATATTACCCTTAAATAATTAGTTTTGTTAAATTTAATTGTATATATATTATAAAGGTCTAATTATCATAAAAATGATAGTTACGCATGTTTCAGACCTACTATGGTGATTTTGAGGGCTGATTGCACTAGAAATTGAGTTTGGCCTTCGGCACACACCAAGTCTATATTGCCCAAAAAACCAGAAAAACGCCCGATCTTGACCCGAAAGCTTTACAGGTGTTACTTCCAGGTCAGTTAGGGTTAGGTTTTCAAGTTTAGGCTTAACTTTAGGAAATTTTTGATTTGTGGGCTTAGTTCGAGAATATATGCTAAGGATTTCATATAGTAGTGGAATGAACATGGTTTAAAAATCAAACTTTTCCTAAAGTTAAGCCTAAAGTTGAAAACTTAAGCGTAATTAACATGACAATAACACCTGTCAAGGTTTCAGGTCAATAGCGGCCGTTTTTCTGCATATATAGTCAATTTTATGATTGATTGCACTAGAAAAGCGTTACCCCACACTTGTAGCGCGATAGATTTAGGATCTCGCACGGAAGCATATCTCGCGCAGGGGACCCAATGGCAAAGTTGCTTGGCATGACCTTATAAGTAACTTTGCCTTTGGGACCCCAGCGCGAGATGTCTTCCTGCGCGAGATCCAGAGCTCCGGATAACCGACACTTGTAGCGCGATAGAGTTCCGGATTACTCGTAGTGCAACCCCCACTTGTACCACGATGACACTTGTAGCACCCCACACTTGTAGCATGATAGGTACAACAGTTGTAGCGCGCTACAACTGACATCGTGCTACAAGTGGAGCGTGCTACAACCCTATCATGCTACAAGTGTGGGAGCTCCAGTTCAATGGCAGTAGAAGTTGTGAGAATTAGAGTTGAATTTTACGCGAAAAATTACCATATAAGGTACTTTTCTGGTAATTTTAGGTAATTTTTATGGATTACTCAAAATTACTATGGCAATACCAGTTGGGGGGAGTTACAATTGGGGGGAGTTAGGATTGGGGGGAGTTAGGATTGGGGGGGAGTTACAATTGGGGGGGGTGAGGATTGGGGGGTTTTGGGTAAAACCCCCCAATCCTAATTCCCCCAATCGTAACTCCCCCCAATCATACCATCGTCTAGGAGTCTAATCAGCGCGGCTACTATAAAGCTTCAGTCTGTCTATATGCTACAGACTGAGTAGAAGCTATAGTCTGACTATATGCATTATGGGAAGGCGAAAACGAGAGATCCGAAGAAACCTTCCTGTCTGGCTCATTAACGAAAGCACATTAAAAGTTGGGAAATTGGTCATTCATGTAACTGACGTTAGCATAACATTGAAGCTCAGCCCATTCTGAGAAGTGCGCCCTCAAATGCCTTGGACTATACAAATAATAGGCTATCTTTTGTACTTACTTGTTACACTAGGTCTACGCACCCATATGGATTGCTCTGTGGGTTTTCGAGTTCGACTATTTCGACCTATGTTGGGCATATTTTTGACCACTATTTCTGTCGTTTCAGGGTCGATTTAGTCCCCAAGATTTTTTTAATTTTTGAAAAAGGTGCGATTTTCGCGAAAATACGTCAAAATTTGGCACATTTTGGCCACCCTGGCCGATACTGGCCAAAATGTGCCAAATTTTGACGTATTTTCGCGAAAATCGTACCTAGCATTGAAGTCTGCTTTAGCGCGTACTGCTACAAAACTCTTTATTACTTACCGCCTAAAATATTGGAGAGATCTATGAAATATTGTATTGTATAGGGTGACAAAAATGTTCAATAAATATTGGAGAGATTACTCCATCTGAGAAATATTGTAGTGTAGTATTCTAGGAAAATCACTTTCACTTTCGCAAGATCATTGTGGTATGTTCCCTTAACACATCACGTGATTTCGATAACAGGAATATCTGATAATCGGAATGAATTTTGCCGGATCCAATTTTTCGAAAACGAGAGATCCGAAGAAACCTTCCTGTCTGGCTCATTAACGAAAGCGCATAAAAAATTGGGAAATTGGTCATTCATGTAACTGACGTTAGCATAACGGTGAAGCTCAGCCCATTCTAAGAAGTGCACTCTCAAATGCCTTGGCTATACTAATAAGAGGCTCTCTTTTGTACTTAGCCGGTTAGTATGCTTTAGCACGTACTGCTACAAAACACTTTATTAGTAACCAGCGGAAGGGGTGCCTCCGGCACCTGGGTGAATGCTGGTAAATAAGTATGCCCTCAGTGGCTTTGTCAGGGGAGCCTCGCGGCCTTCGGCCGCTCGAACGGGGTTTCCAATTTTTCAAAAAATTTCGAAAAACATTTTTTCAGAAAAAAATTTTTTTCGTACCCCGCGGGTACCCCGATTATTTTTTTAACCCGGATTCGGATTCAGCGCCCCAAAAACCCCCGGGTACAAAAAATTAGCTTCGGAAACGCTCTGAAATCAAAAACGCATTTTAGCCGGTTAGGGAAAAGAGAAATAGTGTGCAAAACTTTGATGAGTCATAACTAAAGACCCCAAAAATATTTTTAAAATAAAAAAAATATTTAAAAAATATTTTGGACTTTTTTTAACTAAAATATTTTTAAAATATTTTTTTATTTAAAAAATATTTTGCATATTTTGGGAATTTTACTTATATTTTAGTAAATATTTTGGCATTTTTGGGCAACTTTCATGATTATTTTTGGCAAAATTTTCGCGGCGGCCTTCGGCCGCCGCGAAATTTTTTTTTGGCGGAGAAATTTTACCAAAAAATTTTGCCGAAAAAATTTTTTTACGAAATTTTTCAAAAAAAATTTTTTTATTTTGCCGTTTTTTCCAAAATTTGTTATATTTTGTTGAATTTTAGCTTTTAATTTAGTCTGAAGTAACAATGAAGGCTAAAAAAGCAGAATTAAAGTCTAGAATCGGCAAAAAATAGCTATTTAAAAAAATATTTTTTTAAAATATTTTGCGATTTTTTTAAATATTTTAATTAATTAAAACCGGAATTAAAAAAAAATTTTTTGGGGTCTTTAGTCATAACTTTACGTATATGGATTTGACCGGAAAATTTTTTTCTGATTCGGTCTTGACTCATCCAGGGGAGCATTTTGAGCTATCACACACTCCTGTATCGAGGCGGCAAGGTCTCTTTCTGATTTTCCGGGACGGGATTCAATTACATTACAATACTATATAAGATCACCTAAAAATATTCTAGAGATCTAAGAAATATTGTAGTGTAGTATTCTAGGAAAATCACTTTTATCTTCTAGGAAAATCACTTTCAAGAAATCATCTCCATACTGCAGTAATAACCTGCCATATGGAGATGATGGGTTGTACTTCGTCGTGTCCACTTCCTCATCGGAGTCGTCATAATCATCACGGTCATTGACTCCAAGGATTTTAAAGTCCAAATCGTAAACAGATATCGGGCAAATGTCCCAGCAAATTTTTGTATAATTCTTCAGCAAGGAAACGCTCCTTCGATGTTATCACTTTTTTCCGTAGCTCGATTTCAGCTTTTCGTGCAGCAAAAACACCACATTCGCGGCTACATAGCTCATTTTGAAAAAATAACTGTAAAGTGCAAGTTGTATATTTAAAAAAGTGCAAAAACCGGGATACTTAAAATTCTACCGGTTTTGATTTTACAACAATTTAAAAAGCAGAAATATATTAACAATTTAAGACAACTTTCCAAGTGAATCGATTAAAAGTAAATGTAAAGTAAAAAGGTTTCGCAATAAATGACTTTTGAAATAAATAAGTTGTGCGTTCATTCTGGATGAGCCATAATTTTCTAGCATTTCGATTTCCATTTTGCTGTGTATTGTACATTTTACATTTCTCTGTTGTTAACTGGCCGTTAATTTTGGATGAGTAATATGTACTCTCTTTCAATTTCTTTGCTTTTATGCTGCTTTCGTGTGTTTCGTTTCGACCATTGCATTAATGAAATAAATCATTGTTGCTAACTGTGATGTAGTTTTGACACTTTCAGGCCAAAAACATGCATTACAGAGCATTTTGAGTCGACTCTCAACAACAGAGCATGAGGACATGTCAAGAATACTTCGTGACAAATCCTAAAAATTCCTTCGAATTCGTGATCAGCGAGCCCGAAAACCCCTAAAAACACGTTTTCCAGCAAAAATAAAAATTTTTGAATTTTTGGAACCATAGGGGGTATCATGGTTTTTTGGGGAATACCGACCCCCCGTTTCCGGGGGTAGGAGGGGTCCCCCAAAACGGGGAGCCGGCTACCTTCCTAACTTGGCCAGTACTGTAAAACCGCACAAAAAAATCGGTGGTCACCAACCGCAAAAAAAGACAGTTCTGGCACTTCCCTTGGTAGCACATAATCCGACTCAACATTGACAAAAATTATAAACTCGACTTTTGCCGACTGACTTCTCGACAACGATTTGGGGAATAGAAGTAAAATCTTTAAGCCTTAACTCAAAAGAAGCCTTCCCGCTTCCCCACATTTCTCTCTAGTAAATTCTCACTTTATAATTTACTCTTGTATTCGCAAAGCATTCGTTTGATTTTAAACCCACATCCACAATCACACTTTTAACCACACAACTGTCTTGGACGTAGTTAAGCTCAAAAAAGAGAGAGCCAGGACTATAAAAAGAAAATTAAAAGGCCAAAAGTCCTAAAAAGTCAAAGAAAAGATAAACTTTGGCGGTAAAGAAAATTGAATATAAAGCTTCCGATCCGAACAGCTTATTCTCCTTAGGAAGTAGTGAGTGAGGCTAAAGGCCGGAATTTGCTTTCAACTTCGAGTCTTCCTGAAGTTTCTTGGCCTATTTGGTCATCTTTTCAGAGTCCTTCCATTGTATCCGGCGGGTTACTTTGATCTTCAAAGAAACTGTCTGCCGTCGCTCAGTGTTCTTTGGTTTTTGTCAGCTCAAACAGAGCGCCTATTGTCTAAAGGCCCTTGTCTTTGGAACCCCCTCACAAAACGCCCCATTCTTCTTTGTAAGTTTGGGTTTTTCATCGAGACCCGACTACTGCCACCCATTCTAAACCCACCGGAGTAGCGGGCCGCGACAAGTATGAAGTTGTCATGGTTTCAAGGGTTGACAAAATCGAGGTGACGAGTGCATCTTAGTCTTTCTTATTCATATATTTCCAGATTCAAAAAAATTTGTAATTTTCACATAAGCGAATAATTACAATCAATATTGTAAGGTAATTTATGAATTTAATCAGGAGATTTTTTGTCCCATTTTTAGTTCAAACCTTTTTTCATCTCTTTAGGCGATTATACAGCGAAGATGGCTGGTGAACCCATAAATATATGTGTGATTGCGTTACTCACCTTTGATTTTTGACCCGATGCAGGGTTCCAGTTGGTATGAAACTTTGCGGATAACTTGAAGAATCACTGGATTTCAATAGGACTTCGGCTGATTTTGTGAAGTGATCTACTCTAACTAACTCGCATTTCTGCAGCCGAGTCTGTGGCCGAAAACTCAACTTTCTCAGCGTAGCCTCTTTCTGGGCGTGTGATATGTCATTTTGCTCCTCGGGAGCTGACGAGAACAGAATTCCAGAAATTTTGAGCAATGTTTCGATTTTTGGCCCAAAAATGGCCATTTTATGCGAAAAACTGGCCATTTTTTTTCGAATGAGCAGAAAGCTAGCATAAGGCTCGAAATTTTGTCCCTATATAGTAAATCGACCCGCTGAGTTCGAACCCGGGGTCAGAATTTACCTTGTAACCCCCCAGAATGTTCTAGAAGCTTTCATGCTATAGGCCCGTATGCGCGGCGAAGTCCGCGGCGCTACATTCTCGTATATAATAAATGGGAGAAATGCTGTAAAATATTGATTTGTTGGAAGTGTTACTCCTATGTATTCAAGGTATTCATCGGTTGCTCGAGAATTTGAAGTGATCTTTACATTTTTGGTGCAAAGCATTACAGCTGTTTGATTACTCAAAGCAATCTCGCACTATTAGGTGTTGGAAAATTCGTGGGAAAACACGAAATTGCGACAGCTAGAACAAAGTGCATTGCAAGAAAAGTGTTAATGTCCACGGTGAATGCCCTGTGGGAACATTCCGATGCGAATTCACGTGATGGTCTTTAATATCCTTTGCCTGTACTCAGTACTCCCAATGGGAAGTCCGTACTAATTTAAGAAAATTGTTGCCAGGCTTATGAGTAAGCATAACATGAAAAAGAGGCATTTTCCGAGATTTTGGATAGAAAAAAGTTTTAGGGAAGTGCTTTCTTCGAGAATGTGCTCATGTTAGACACAGTACGTTTATTATACAATGTTATTTTCGTACTCTTGCAGGATATCTACACGTATAAAACAAGTTTTTTTATTAAATTCTCGACATCATTCGTGGATTAATTAGAGAAACAGAGACGGCCGAAACCATCGCTGCTTTGCCCCTTCTCACTAGTATAAACCAGGTATAGGTAGCGGAGAAGGCGATATTTACTGTGATTATGTCCAGCATTGTTGAATACATTGAATTTGAGCTACAAGACGAGTATGATTATGTTGATCTACTGGAATAGCGTGTTGTATTATGTTTTAGTGTAAGCCTAATAAGTATAACCTCAGGATATGTAATACCTGAGATACTTAGTGAGATACAAGTGCGGTTTTCATTGGGTCCGTTAACCGTGAAATTTGTAGCTTCCGGTGGAGATCTCTTTCGTGTAACATTTTTGATATATAAAATTTTTTTGATTAAGCTATGAAATCCTGAAAAATGTGCTAAACTCAAAAATTTCGACTAGAACTTCACTAACCCTCATCAACACTGTGACCATCAGAGAAGGTAATGCATTAAACGCAATCTCCAAAACAATTGTCATTTTAACGACGCGAATATTCTAAATACCGTTTTAAGCATTTCTTTATTGATTTCAAGATCGGCTTACCACTTTTTCCTTTTTGCTCACTGAGCGGAATGTCCATAGAAAATATACGCTTATCAATAAACTTAGTATTATAGTCAAGAGTCGCAGATTTGGTGCAAACGAGGTTTTCGATGATGCCACACACGACTGTGATTGACAATATCTCACTAAAACTGTCACTGTCAGGGTAGATGGCTCTCTACAAATTGTACAATGGTCAGTTGTACAACCGCTCAAAAATCGGCTTTTTAAGGGATCTCAGGCTGAGATTTCGTACAGTTTATAGATTTTCAGCGAATCTGAAGACAGTTTTGGCAGTTTTGACAGTTTTGGAGTCATTTTAGTACCACTTTCTGGCATACTGCCAATTTTCGTCATAGAAATTGACAGAACGCCATAAAGTGGTGCCGGAGAAAAACAGACCTTAGATTCGGAAACAGCGTTATCGAAATCCTATAAGGGATATAAAATCTCAGCCGGAGACCCCTTAAAAAGCCGATTTTTAAGGGGGTTTGACCGGGGAGAGGACATGGTTTCAGAAAACTTCAACAACCTTGTGAGCCATTGCAGGTCTTTGAAGGAGTTTTTTACAGACAATCCGCTTGGGACTATCATTTATTTGAAATTTCTAGAAAAACATTTAAAAGGTAGGCGTACGTCTTAGCCATAGCATTCGGTCTTATATCCTCTATGTGTGCAGCATGAAACATAGGTTCGAGTGACTGCCAGAGAAAGAAAGAGATGAAGCGAGGCAGTGGGCTATTTCCCACTGCCTTGCTTCTTCTCTTCCATCCTCTGGCAGACCCCAAATAAATGATAGTCCCAAGCGGATTTGTCTGTAAAAAAACTCCTTCAAAGCACAATGGCTCACAAGGCCGTTGAAGTTTTCTGCAATCATGGGAGAGGAGGTGGTTTGACCGTACCCCTATCTACTTATACGAAATAATTTTAAATACGGTAACTATAGGGAACCATCTTTCCATATTCTTGTAATGATGGAAGAATCGTAAAATGAGCAGACGATCGAGTGACAATAACAAAACCGACAAAGACCTCAAGTTGTAGTAGATGCTAACGGAAATGCCAGTCCAATACAAAACATACGGATCATAGTTTTCCTGGTTTGCTGAAAATGGCTATGTGACATATCCAGGATCAAAAAATGTATAGTTCGATAATGTTTCTCTATTTTAAGTATGTTTTCGGAAGCAGATACAACTGTTGATGACGTGGCAGCTAGTGTCTTAATTAGAACTTTTAAGATAAAAAAGGACAAAGAAACATTAGGAAACTTTCAAGCTCGACTGTTTGATCATCTACGGCTAAAATCTTTAAGCCACCTTACAATAAGGGAATCCTATATAGTAAGCGAAATGATTTCTCTGTCACAAGAGAAAGTACCCCAAAATTTGTCCTCGCGGTACAGGGGTGTGTGATAGCTCATTTTGTAGGTCTCGGTGCGCTATTACCGAATCCCGAAAAAATGTTGATGCACCGGCCCAAAATTTCAAATTTTGGCCCAAAAAGTTGCTTTTTGGCAATTTTTATTGGAACCTTCTAGAATGTTCTAAAAGCTTCCAACAACCCTTACTCCCGACATACACAGGCCAGGCACTGTGGTCGGGGCAAAGCCCCCGACCTTCCCCCTTGGAATGTGAGGGAACTTAGAACAGGTATGCCCGCTGATACTGGCAGGCCAGTTTTTAGGCGCCAGAGGCGCCACTGCCAATTGTATCTGATGCAACAGAGTGATGGAAAAGCCTTTTTGGGGCCCGCATCCTAATACATGTATGCTATCTCTTAAACAGAGATTTGTAGCAAATTTTGACCCTTAGGGTCGCCGTTTTGACCTTTGGATCGACCCTGGGTAAAAAATAAGGTCAGATTAGGATTCAGCGTATGTGAATTACCCATAATACATGTATTGCATCTCTTAAACTGAGATTTTTAGCAAATTTCGACCCTTAAGTTGGCTATTTCGACACTTAGGGTCGTCCCTAGGTCAAAAATAATGTCAAATCCGGTTTCAGCTGGGTCGAAAACCTATAAGGGGTACAAAATCCCGGCCATATTTTTTAACATATATGTTTTTCACAGTTATTTTTTGCCCGATCAGATTTCCAAGTTGTCGAAAATGGACAAAAAATCGAGAAAAATTTAACCTGACCGGGCGGCCGATCTCGCGATTTTTCCAATCACATCACTTTTTTGATAATGGTGTGTGTATGGCAACTTTTTTAGATCTATCGTTTGAAACAAACAGTTTTTTTGAAATAGTGGCGTTTTCATCATTATTTTTTACCCGGTCAGGTTGGGGAGTTAGACACACCGGGTGTCACTTCTAGTCGATCACAGGTGAAATGTTTGAGAGCCGCTCTTCGATAGCAGCGGAAGCAAAAAATTGTGGTCAGTGGGTTAATGACCGTAATAGCCGAGAGTGCGCTCGTAATGTATGCCGAGATCCATCCTGAGCAGAGTTGAAAAGCGAAAACTGTGCAGAAGTAATACACAGGTATGGTGATTGCGATCAAAGGGCATATGGCCTGCAAGAAAAATAACTTTTAGTAAAGTTTTTTCTCATATCGAAAATAGAAGAACTTGGATCGCACTTTTAGGCTTAACCTTTAATTTGAGCTTAGATCATGCAAAGAGAAAGATAGTATCTGACCGGCTAGAACATCTCTAACTGTCTGATCATCACAGAATGTAAGGGTCAAAGTCCGTTGGCGGAAAAAAATTACCGGCTACGATTACAGAGAAAAAATAATTGTTAATTGTTAAAACTTCTAACCATGGCCAAAAGCGCTCTGTGGAACTCGGTGTGCATTCTTCGCGTTGTATTATTGGTTGGATTGCCCATTTCGCGAAAATACTTGGAAATATTCTTTTCGCACCAGACGACCGTTATAATGATAAAGCTGGTAGTAATCAATATGAGTGACAGATAGGTTATCATTCTCCATTCCGTCTGAAACACATTGTCATAAATATCCAAAGTCTGTAGGCCTTAGACATAGGCTTAAGCTTAAGTTTACAAAAAGTTAGATGGGTTCGTTAACGAAAAGCCAGTAGTTTACTATCCAAGTAGTGCGCTCATAAAAGTAAGTAACTTACAATAAACGACCCAACCACATAAGTGGGTCTTCCGTCACTGCGCATAGGCCAATCATTCTTTTCTATTATATGCTTGCCAACGGTCTGGTACTCCTCGCGCACTTCACACATTATGACCATAATGACAAGAAAAAACAGCGAGTAAAATGTTGTAAACGTGGCGATAAGTACGTTGGTCTTTAGCGAACGGACACTGAAAAAGTTTGTAGTAAAGCGGTAAAAAACACACTTTCTTTCACTAATTCTGTGCACCAATTTAAAACCTTTCCGGCAAATTCTCAGAGTATTACAGATTTAGCTTAAGGGGGCACTTAAATTCACGCAAAAACGCAAAAACGTGATTTTAAGGGTGTTGGCCGGGGAAGTGCTGTTTTTTATGTTCCCAATCAATTCCTGGGGCCATTTCGGATCATATTGCTTTTTTAGCTTTTGGTTTCGTATTATAGGTCAATTTTTATGGAAAATGGCACATTTTGGGCAAAAAATTGGGATTTTTTGATACAAAGTGTCTGGAGGGCTGATTTTTTTGCACCCGGGGGTTTCGGGGGCGCTGAGGTCGAATTCCATGTCAGATTCGAAATCGGACAATACGCGTCGGTTATATGCCTTGAGGGCATTTAGCGGTTTTGGCCATTTTAGTTTGCCTTTTCCTATTATGGGCCCATAAAATAACTCACCTGTCTTTACACAGCAAAAGATATCTGTAGATAAATTGAACCGGAATCCACATACCATTTGCGTAAAGAAAAAATACGTAGGTAATTGCAAAAAATGAGTCCCAAGCAGGCGAAAAGCCAGCGAC
>JAKKPZ010000871.1:0-14347 GCA_022814885.1 Ditylenchus destructor | reverse complement strand
CTTGCTGACAGCATGGCAAAACTGCTCCAAAAGGCTGGACTGGCCACAAGAATTCTGGACTGACCGCAGGAAGGCTGGACTGGCCCCAACAATTCTGGACTGACCTGAGAAGTAAGGACCGGCCCCAAGAACGTAGGGGTTGGAGCAGCCGAAGGCCGCGACGGCCTAACGCTGGACTGGCCTAAGAACGCTGGGCTGACCCTATCCCAAGAACATGAGGCTCGCTCCAGTCCCGAAGGGGCTGGCAAAAAACCCTAGTATGTATTATAGTCAAGAATGCTACTTTCCAACATTACAAAGTACATGACCTCTGACCCTTACTCACTTAAAAAGTTACTTTAGACAGTGATGATGACTCGCAGTAGTACCGATTATTCCACTGAAAGGATGACCTATAGCTATACAACCGCTTCACGCTATTTCTACTGCGAAAACGATGTAATGCAGAGAATTTGCTTATGTTATAGGAATGATTACTTAAACGAAGACGGGGAATATGATTTTGGTATGTATGATTTATTGTAGCAGCAGCATGCATTTTTCCTTTCGACGGTGTATCGCTTGGAAGGAATGAGGAAAAACCATTGTGAGAAAAGAAAAAAAGTAGTGTCTGACTGTCTGCACCCGCCATCTGCCGGCTGGTGCAGACAGTCAGACACTATACTATTTCTTTTTTTTTCTTTTTTTCTTACAATGATATTTCCTCATTCCTTCCAATCGATACACTGACGAACGGACAAAGGTACCGGGTTAAAGACGGAAAGAAATTGAAAAAGGCAAATACAAGTAGAATGACAGAGAATAAGGGTAGAGAACTCACCGCAGGACACTGTCTGCCCCTCGAAATATGGGGGGGGGTAGGGACCCGGATTCGAATTCACCGTACCCGAAAACCCCCAGATACAAAAATTAGCCCCAAGCTTTTTTGCTTCAAATAACGACATTTTTTGGACATAAGCGGATCCCCTAGAACCAAACTGAAACCAAAAATAGGGGTGTCCAAAATGGTCCCGGAAAGCAATTGGGAACAGAATAGTCACTATATGGCCAGAAGACCAAAGACACATATTTTGATTCTGGAGTGGATTCAAATTTTGATTTTCAATTGACCTATCTCGAGGAGGTCGTTCGAATGACATCTCACCTGCTCTCAAATTTCACTATGGCTTGACATCAACACTAAAATTTTTAGTATATGAGTATAGTATCTTAGTATATGAGGTATTTTGAGGCATTTTGAGGCTTTACAAGGACTCTTGAGTCAATATGATGAAACCCATGGAGAGTAAATCGACCCCGCTCAGTCCAACTTTGATCTTTTATTTTTGAACTTTTCCTTTTAAAATTTGGATTTTTCCAGGATTTAAAGGAAAAGTTCAAAAATCAAAGATCAAAGTTCAAATCTGATCCCGGATTCGGACTCAGCGGGGTCGATTTACTCTCCAAGGGTTTCATCATATTGACTCAAGAGTCCTTGTAAAGCCTCATTAAATACCTCATATACTGTATGCCAAAGGCGCGAAAAGAGGCATATTCAAATCGAATTTCGGCATCGTTGTTTACTTCCATTCGCAAGTCGTTTTGAATGTCCCAATGTTCTAAATTTTAATTTCATATCTAACAATTTTTGCAATCCTAATTTTTCAAGAACTATCGAATGATATTTCACTCGCAACTGGATGAATCTCGAGATACATGTATATTTTTATAATCTTTCATTTTTTAGCCTGCCTACATTCGTCAAGTTCCAGTGAATGTGATCAAGAAGGAATTTCACGCAGATCGACCATTTTTATATGCCATTGTATCACAGAAACAACACGTACTTTTTATGGGGACCGTTATGGATGTTGACGAGAAAAGCGAATCAGAATTGAGGAAAAGAAGATGGTCTGATACTTTTGAATGAAAATCGATAATTTTATTATTCGTATATCGTAATGGCATTTGGTAATAAATTTTAACCAACTCCGCCAAACTTTCCTGATCTATCTTATAACTTGAACACCGCGACTGAGAGGGGCCCGATAATCGTTCTAGAAACACGCCTTGAAGCGTTCTTGCCTCATCGAGTGGAGCCAATTGACTCCAAAGTCGCTCAGAACGGAGTGGGACAAAAGACACTTGCCCTTTTAAATCCAGATCCACAAAAGAGTTACGTTTGATCTCTGATCTTTGACTCCAGGCCGAGTATCCAGCCGGGACTAATCAATTCACCACCCGCAGGGCTTTCCAACGACACCTCATTTGCCCGAATCCGAGTGGCGCTAGGAGGTCTAACCACCATGCCAATGACACTCAGACACACACAGACGTTGTCGGACGGCAGTGTTCTGACTCGGAGAACAGAGAAGAAAGAGATTACGGATCTCTAACAACAACGTTTATTTACGTTTAATTTACGTAGTTTAATTTACGTTTAATTTTGTTGCACTAAATCCTAGCAGAGAAGGATCAGGAAGAAAGCAGCTAGTATATAAACCTCCATCCAACCCACAGCAGCGGGTCGGTGCCACCCTTTTCCACTCAAAAGCTCTGGCTTATCCAAGCTATGACCGGCAGCTACTAAGGTAGAGTAGCCTGCAGAAAACAAGAATCAATATATTGCAGTTACTCCTAGAATTTGTTCCTAGGCAAAAGATACCGTTCACGCCAGCGAATTAACAACGAAATCCAACGTTCGGTTTATATATCTTGGGCTTGCGTAAGCCAACAGCAAACCTCAAAATCAACTTTCATTTTTTCATGGCATTATCAGCACAAAATTTTCTTACTATAAGACTGCGGCAAAAAAGTACTCAAAAGCCATTTGGCGCTGTAAAGCGTGACAAGGTCAAAGTCCTTAAATGGGGCGGATATCAGATTAATCTGACTAATCGCAATAACAAGGCAATCGCGATTGCCTTATTGTTGGTAAGAGAACTTAATGATCTGATAATGCCTCAGTAAGGGGCCGAAGGGGGAATTAGTCTACCGAATCAGTAGGTGGAAAGATTTACAGACCATTTTCTCCTTAATTCCTTTTCACATATTGCCTTGTATTAAAAGTATTTTATTGGCGACTATTTGACAAATTTGAATGATTTGCTCTGAAAACTCTGCTTGGCATCCCATAAAAAAACAAATCTTACCCTGCATGGCCTATAACTAGTCCTAAATTTTCGTGCAATTATTTCTCGTCAATGAGGAACTTTTTGAGGTGGAAATGGAACATTTAACGAAAAACCCGCTATCTTACCTTAAAATTTTAGCGACGTCCAAAATAAAGTTTTGGAAAAATAATTATGAGTCCATTCACTGTTTCGCGCTTAATCTGAGACAATGAAACTATTTTTTTAAACTAAAGGGTTGCGCTCATCAGTCAGATGACCCTATAGTTTATTTAAGATCTGATTTATATATCACTGCAAAATTCAGTAATCCTAGAACTACCTTGCGGCAATTCACAATGCAGCTAAATAGTGCAATCTTATACCACAATGTGGTGAACCCTAACTAATAACTAAAATTGTGAGAAAACTTAGAATGGGAGTTTAAGAAAAGGGAAAGAGAATTGATTTAGTGGAAAAGATTAGATTGAGAACAGGTTGGACTCACACCGGTTGGAAGTGCCACTTAGAGAAGATCCTTTGTTTGCTCAAAAGTGAGCAATTAACTTATGTCTCCATAATTTGTTCGCATAATCCCAAAAATTTCCAAACCTTCAAAAGCAGAAGAATTTAGACCAATTTCGTTATTATGTTCCACGGGAAAAATAATGGAAGAATTAATAGCCTCAGAAATCACATCATTTATAGAACACAAAAAGATTTTACCGCACTCCCAACACGGTTTTAGAAAGGCAAGATCGGTTACCACCCAACTTTTAGAAGTTGTGGATGACCTTTCATTTTTCTTCTGAACAAAATTTTCCTGTAGATATGATTTACTTTGATCTAGCCATAGCTTTTGATTCTATTCCTCACAACCGTTTAATTCGCAAATTAGAATCTAGGCATCAAGGGCCCACTTTTAAGATGGATACAAAATTATTTATCGGATAGATTTTTCAAAGTCAGGGTTGGTTCATCTTTTTCGCAAGAACTCTCTCAAACAAGCGGTGTTCCACAAGGATCCGTCCTAGGTCCACTCTTGTTTCTCATCTACGTTTCTGATCTCCCAAAACTTTGTGAAACAGAAGGAGTTATTTGTAAACTTTTCGCTGACGATCTAAAAGTTTACCACATTTTTCGATCAAATTACGACTCAAACAGTTCACTCCAAACATTTATTACCAGATTTTCTAACTATTGCGAATTAAACGGACTCAAAATTGCGGTTAAAAAGTGCTCTATACTACACTTAGGAAAGAAGAATCAAAATTTATCATATAGTCTGCAAAACTGCGAAATTCCTTGTATAAATCCTAGTACCACAGTACGAGACTTAGGTGTTTATTTCTCAGCTAACCTCAAATTCGGAGAACACATAGAGATTATTTGTCGAAAAGCCCAAAAGGCTTCTTTCGCTCTCTTAAAAGGACTGAAATCTTGTGACCCAAAATTCTTAGTTGACATGTTTACAACATACGTTAGACCGATCTTAGAATTTGCCTCTCCAGTATGGAACCCTCATTTTAAAAAGGACATTCAAAAAATTGAGAAAATACAAAAACGCTTCTTTGTCTATAAACGAACTCAATATTTTAGAAAGAATTTAGAATTTCCATCATATGATCAATTATAGTCTATCAAACAGAATCTTTAGAAGATGAAGGTAAAACCGCTTTAAGATGTTCCATGACATAATTCATGAGAAAATTTTCTATCAGCCATAACAACTCCTTTTACTTTGAGAAAACTATTACTAGAGGTGATTTATATAAGATAAAAACAAATCAAGTTCTACTAACGTCCGGGCACCATTCTTTCTTTATCCGTACTGCTACGCTATACAGTAAATTACCAATTCATATTCGGAAAACATTCCCCAATGAATTTCACAATTTAATTAGTACAAAAGAAATCCAGAAATCTTCCCCCTAAATGAACTTGGCTTGTCATATATCATTATTGAGATATGTTGTTTTGTCTTCGCTTTATGTATTGTTTTGTTCTGATATCACTTGTTGCATTATGACATCGTAATTGTTGACTTTATTGTATATATACCCATCGCTCCAAGAAGAGCAAATAAATAAATAAATTAATTAATTAATTTCCTTCGTATCAAAAGTTTAGTCATTTTTGAAATTTACGGTATTGAAAAATGCATTTTTATTGCAATTATTGTGACTTTATTTGTAAAATTACCGTAAGCCATAATGTAGTTTTGGTTACAGGTGATGCATCGAATTCTTTTTATTTGGTGCACTCTATTGTTTAGTGACTCTTATGCCGCAGTACCGCTTGAGGAATTCTTCCTTTTTGGAGGAGAAAACGGAGATGAGCGATTGAGCCAACAAATGTTTAATTGGTTACACATCGATGATTTGAAGCCGCCGTTCAAAATTTTCGGCGAAAAACGGGATTATGTATATGTGAATGATGGCGGCTATTTTGACTTCGAAAACGGAAAAATTAACGTAATGCGGTAAGAAATTTATCATTGCGAGATTCTAAATTTATTTCAAAATCGGGAATTTCCACTAACTAGCATATCATTCGCCACCATAATGGCAAAAAGAAAAAGTCTCCTACCCTAAAAGCCCCAATCTATTTTTTATATAACTTAGAACATACCGTAAATCCTCTAATTAATCCCCCGGAGGAATTAATATTTCGTCAGGTTCTAGAGGGGGGATTATTTGAGGGGGGAATTAAAATTTCGTGGGCCGCGCCGTAAGCGCGGCGAAAATTTTTGGGACTTTTTGCCAAAATCTTTCGATTTTTGGCAAAATTTGGGAAAATTTTTGAAAATTTAAACCAATTATGAATTGGTGGCAAAAAATTTTCGTCAAAAATTTGAATTTTTTGATTTTTGATCGAATTTTCGGCAATTTCTACCTAATTTTTCAATTTTTTGGCCAAATTTTGTAAAAAATAGCAAACCTTGCTATAAAAATTCAAATTTGCGCCAAAAAATTTGAAATTGTGCCAAAATTTTGAAGTTTGGAAAAAATTGGAAAAATACCCATTTTGGGGGGATTTATTATTTCGTTGGGGTCCAGAGGGGATGATTATTTGAGGGGGGATTTAATTGAGGGGGTGGATTAATTAGAGGATTTACGGTAGGTATACATGTATACAAATTTTTAAACTGGACTCCCGTAGGGAGTCCATGAAGCTAGTTTACAATTAATTTGACATACAGAATACACAAATTTGGCGTTCTGTTTTTGGCGGCAATTTTAAGGGGTGAAAAAGAAGTTTTGGCTTTCGGGGTTATTGCGGCTGAGCACACACACCCGAATCGCCCAAAAAGTGGTGCCATTCGACTTCACTCATCGAGCTGAGTCGAATGGCACCAAAATTTCGCACCGGAAGGACCGGAAGCGTTTTTATGCGGTGGGGTAATTCTCGAAATCCATGATACCCCCTATGGTTCCAAAAAATTTTTTGGAAATTTTTCGGCGTAGGCCCGCTGGGCAGGCGGGGGAAGGACTTAATCTTAGGCTTGGGGCTTAGGCTGCTGTACAGACTCCACCGAACTTAGGCTTAGGCTTAGGTATATGCCCTGAGGCGATATCTCGGAATGGTGTGATCGGATCTTGAAAATTCCTTCGGATTCGTGATCAGCATGGTCGAAAACCCCTAATTACACGTTTTCAGGCAAAACTGCGCAAAAAAATTTTTTGGAACCATAGGGGGTATCATGGATTTCGAGAATTGCCCTACCGCATAAAAACGCTTCCGGGCCTTCCGGTGCGGAAATTTTGGTGTCATTCGACTCAGCTCTATGAGTGGAGTCGAATGACACCACTTTTTGGGCGATTCGAGTGTGTGTGCTCAGCCGTAGTATAGCCTGGCTTTCAATTATCAAAGAAAGCCATAACCTTTGACAAATGTGACAAAAGCATGCTCCACGTTCCAGGATTTATTTCTCAATTCGCTGCACTAAAAGCTAAAAAGCACGAAAGCATTTTAGGGGATGGATCAACTTGCGCAAAGTCGGAGATGTTTATTGGAGAGAAAGCAGATCAAGGATTGATTTAGACAAAGCTCAAGAAGAGATCCGCTTGGCCTTTCCAGCCTATCAAGCCATTGACTTGAAATGGGTGTTGATTGTCACTTGGTATCAAGTTACGCGGTCTGCTGAAAAACCGTTTCCGCGAAACACCTTTCAATTCATTTTGACCACCGACAAAATTCGCTCTTTTGCGATTTTTTATTACAACAACATCGAGTGGTACATCGAGGGTAAGCTTATTTTATTTATCCACTATGGGCGCACAAAATTTGTCCCTGATTAATTTTGTCATACGGTGATTTTATCATACATATTCGTTAGCGTATGTATCAAACTAACCACAAATTCGATGCTCCCAAAAACTTTTTTTGCTACAAAAACTTAGTGTGAATTCTGGAAAAAAAACCAGATAAAATACTCTCCCTTTATCAAAAAACAAAAACATTAAAATTAAAAAATTATTGTTTAGGCTACAGCACTGCTGGATTTGAGATAAAGAAATATGATGAACGGTACATAGCGACAACACACAAATATGTGATCAATGGAACAGATTCTCGCGATATGTTGACAATCGGAAACCGAAGCAACGTTGGCAGTCCGGGAAAGTGGCTTTTTCGCATCGACCAAGACACCATTTACGAGCCGAATTCTTTGTGCGCAATGCCCCCACAGCCGGAAAACGGTATATGCATGGCTGAAGAAATCACTCCAGGTATTTTTTATATTTATTCATGCACGATTTGGCCAAAAAATTTTTGAGACATTCTCTGATATTATACAAAATGTTTAATATAAGCCAATTTTCTTCTAGACAATGTCTTAAACCAGACAATGCTTACACATTTGACCTATATCGGGTCATAATATCCGTTTTGGGTTCTGGGTTTTTCAAATAACCAAACTATCTTATGATACTTTTGCTTCTTAATTCTGCCACCGGTGAAGACCTTTCCTTATTTCAGGCTCATTGGCCAGGTGTAATTGCACGCATGGCTGCAAAATGTATAAAGAAGAATTTCTGCTCGAATGTACTGCGCCGGAAGAAAATGAAACTGCCGTTTGGACTGGGAAAATGCCGGAGTGCCGTCCATTAAATGCAACTACTACAGAATGTCGTACTCGTTTTTCATGTCAATGTCCTACTCGGCCTTCATGCCAATGTCCTTCTTGTGAATCACCTATAGATTTGCCAAGTTCCACTAATTCTTCTGTAAGTCATTTTCAAATGTGATTTTTAGTGTCCTTTGATCTCCTTTTTTTTAACACCCGTGATTGGGGGGAGTTAGGATTGGGGGAGTTACGATGGGGGGGGTTTACCCAAAACCCCCTAATCCTAACTCCCCCCAATCGTGACTCCCCCAATCGTAACCCCCCAATCGTAACTCCCCCCAACTGTCCCCCCCAATCGTAACTCCCCCCCCAATCATACTTTTCCCGTAATTGGTCAGAGCTGGGACTGTTTTTTTTCAACGACCCATTTTTGGCGGTCTCGACTTTCAAATCGATTTTTAGGAACATCGTTCCACTGACTATTTCCGATTTTTTTTGCTGATATAGTATCTACACAGTCCCAGCAATGGCTCTGACCAATTACTACGCCTTCCGGGTGTTAATTATTCGGTGCCTTTTTAATTGCTCTTGTGAACTTTACAATAATCCGTATTATGGCTTATCTGATCCATTTTTATTTGGTCCTATTTTCTTATACATTTGAAACAGCAATAGGGTCAGTCAAAGTTCAAGTGACAGGTCGGGGATACGTGTATTCATATTATTACTAGCCAATGTTGGTATTGACCGTCGATGGATGTATCTTCGATCTTCTGAATGGGGACTGATTCCCTCGCTTCTTCTTAGCTAATTCTTCCGTAATATTCCTTAGACAAATCTAGAAACTGACATATAGATTTTAAATTTTTTCGACAAAATATAGACCATTTGTGAACTTTTTAGCCAATGTTTACATATATGAATGATTGAATGATTTATTCTCGAAGGCAAATAAATTCCCTCTCACACAAGAAGCACAAAAGGCACAAAACATAAAATGTAAATTCAACAAATACAATATCAAGGAGGCATTTTTATAGCGCATTATTCCTCTTAGCGCTTTCCTAGGCTATTGTTTCTTTTACAATTTTGTTGCTTGAGTCATTTGCTCAAATTTGATCATCAAATGGCGCATTGCAAAACAAAACAGTCAAATATGCTCTCGGATAAGGCAAGGATGGCAATCTTCAAGAATGTCGAAAAATGCACAGCAATTGGAAAGATTGAACTTCTGTTTTATTTTGAAAGCCTACTGGCACATCTGATTTCTGGAGTTCAAGATAGGAGTAAGTTCAGAGTAAATTTTCTCTCCTGATCTTCTTCGAGTCTTTTATGAGATCGCTCTCAGTGTTTCACCGGTGAAGGTGATGGTCGATTTACTCCGGTGGAACTCATATACGAAATCTTCATTTGAACCTGTAGTGAGACTAGTTTTCTAGGTTAGATCTAATCAATAGTATGGTTAATACTGATCAAAATCGAAATCAAAAATATATGCCTATATGGTAAACATATTTAAAATAATCCATTCACACTTCCCTATGTTTTTTCATTGGATGTGGAGAAGCCCAGGGTTTCCCTGCCTATAAGCGCAGCTGGAGGCTAAAATCTACTACTGGTCGTAAATAATAGAGCAGCGCTGCCTTAGCGTTGGTTGGGTGGCTTGATTCTCCCTTCATGCGTAACATTTTCGTTCCAAAAATCACAACGCAATAGATGTTTCGTTACTAAAACTATATAACCTGACCTCAATGCTATTTCCCCAGGTTTCCCTTGCCTATAAGCGCAGTTGGCAAAAATATACGCGCTTGGATAGCTCAGTGATGTTTTGTTACTACCGTAAATCCTCTAATAAGTCCCCCGGGGACTTATTGTTTCGTAGGGGGTCTAGGGGGGGACTTATTTGAGGGGGTCGTGGCCGGCGAAAATTTTTGGGACTTTTTGGCAAAATTTTTGAAAATTTAAACCAATTTTGAATTGGCGCCGAAAAATTTTGGCGAAAAATTTGAATTTTTTGGATTTTTGATCGATTTTTCGCCAATTTTTCAATTTTTTGACAAAATTTTGTAAAAAATAGCAAAATTTGCAATAAAAATTCAATTTTGCGCCAAAAAATTTGAAATTGCGCCAAAAATTTGAAATTTGGAAAAATACTCATTTTAGGGGGGACTTAATTGAGGGGGGGACTTATTGGAGGATATACGGTAAATCTATATAATGACTGCCTGGAATTTGAATACACAAACTATTCAAGTTATGTTTTCAGGTCAAATTATGCCCTTTTCCGCCAATTCCGCAAAATGGTGTCTGCGGCAACAGTAACTATTCTCCAGGCTCATCGGCCAAGTGCAAATGCCTCCCGAACTTTCGCAATATAAATTCAAACTCGCAACTTTACTGCGTGTTCGCCGAAGATGGACATCTGTTTTGGTCCGGTGAAATGCCAGCTTGTGTGAACAGTTCCATGTCAACCATAAATAATTAAATTCCATCCGTCTAACGCGCCTATATTTGTGGTATTATTCAATTAATTGGATGATGTCCTTAATCGCATTAATCTCATAAAATTACAATTTTCTAAAACTTCGAAAAAATAAATGAGACTCACATTCAAGTTATGGATATGGGTGTCTCAAACTTGCGTCAAGGTGTTTTTAAAGGATTTGTTTTTAAAGGGTCTTCACCCATTCCAAGCATTTACAGAGATATAAAAATTTTCCAAATTTCGTCATTTTTGTCAACTAAGTTATAAGAAGAATTTGGTTGGATCGTTAAAGACCAATACATAGCATATTGATTCGCAAAAAGTGTTAAATTTCGATTAAAAAAATGTTAAATGACATATGTGTCCTTTAGTTTCGAAAAATGCAAAAGACAGACTTTATGTTGTTTGCGGGTCAATAAAAAAGAATTTTTCCGGGTTTACGATCCTATATTATGACAGAAAAGACATGAAAAATTAGGAAAAAGGATTAACGTTTTAAAGTTGGCTCACTGTTTCGCCCTAAACTCCAGACAGTGAGCCCAAATTTTATCTATGAGCTGGGCTCTTCAGTGAAGCGCCCATATATTATTACGGTCTAATTGTAGGAAGAGGGGTTAGAAATTAGGAGTAAAAGATTTTGATATGTGTATAGCTCATGTAAAATACATTTGTATCCGTTCTATATATCTAATGACAAGATTGTTAAAAATTTTTTTGAGAACTATTTTTTATTTTTATATACTTAACTACGTCTTAAGGCATGACTAGAAATTAAGAAACGATTTTTCTTCCAAAAAAGAGACTCAAAAAACTTTTTCTTAAAATTACCTTCGAGTTGAGATCCGAGATTTCCATGTTACGTCCAAAGGTGTTCTTAGCTTGCTTTTCGCTGAGATTGTTTCGCTCGTGTAGCAACTTATCGGAAGCGTTCTGATTCATCTTGAAGCTGATTGGCACTAGAGTGATCGGAAAACCAACGGTGTATTCTTCAGCAAGCGCTAGAGACTAAATCAATTTAATTAACAAATAGTGTGATTCATAACTATAAGCAGAAATACGTATCGATCAACAATTGTACAGATTGAAGCTAAATGTACAGTCGGCGCTCGATATAACGTCACTCGATATAACGTCACCCTCGATATTACGTCAGTTTTGCCCGGTCCCGGCCAAAATATAAGGATTTACATACAAAATGACCCTCGATATAACGTCACCGACCCTCGATATAACGTCATTTTCGGGAGGGTCGGGGGAAAAAAGCATAAGGGGTACCACATGAAATTTTTTTCCGGCGAAAATTTTGAGCATTTTTCCCAAATTTTCAAAATTTTCTTTCAGTTTTTCGTCAAATTTTTAAAAATTTCGTCACTAATTTTTGCCCATTTCTTTCAATTTCGCTCATTTTTTTACCATTTCAACCAAATTTTCTCTCGTTGTTTATATTTTCTCCTAATTTCATAGGTGTTCCCAAATTCCCTTTGGTAGACCAAAGCAAATTTTTGAATAAAATTTTATTTATTACAAAAATTGGCTCATATGCTCAGCTTATCGCATAGAACACGAAAATCGAGCTTATTTTGGTCGGAAATACGAAAAAAGCACTTTTCAAAAATCCGAATTCAAATTCGCGCTCCTTTGCAAGGCCCTTGGCAGCCCGATTTTAATCGCTAGCTGTGATAATCTAGCTAAAAATTAGGTAAATTTAAGGTAAAATAGTGTATTTTTAATGTATAAATGTACAAGAGGGCCAAAAACAGCATAAAAACACAAAAAAATGGCATTTTTGGGCCATTTTTTCCTTTGGAAAAATTGACCCTCGATATAACGTCACCCTCGATATAACGTCACTTTGAGCCGGTCCCCAGCGTGACGTTATATCGAGCGCCGACTGTATCCAGTGGAGAGATTTTGCTTAACCAAGTCAGTATAGAAATTGTTTGATGAGAGCTACGCCCGTAAGGCTAAAATATAAAGTGTCTTGTTGTACTAAGTCTAGTTTTCTCGTGGAAAAAATGTCAAACAAATTTGGGTATTTTCTTTAAAACTCAAATATGAGACATTGTTTATTTATTATAATTTTCTATCGTAAACCTCAATTGTAGTTGTCAGAAAAATTTGGATTAGTAGATTTAGGAAGGAGGTAATAACGAATTTTTAACACTAAATCTTTCTGCGCATTTTTTGGATCTTTCAAAAAATTGTTGAGGAAAGTTTGTGTCTAAAAATCCGTTCCTTCCATATCCTTTCGGTTATCAAAGATACATGTTATTGATATTTCAACCAGTATCATAATTTTTACTTTAGTTCAATTCAAACATTAACATGGATCAATATTTGGACTTGCTGAAATTGAGCGAAACATATCGGATTATCCTAGTGGCTAATGCGCTGATTTCGACCGTTTTGTACCCATATTTGATATATTTAATTTTATATCGTACTCCGAAGGAAATATTGACCTGCATGAAGATAATTTTGTTCAATGCAACGACCACCTGTTATGCCATAGTTATTGTTTTGGCACTATGGCAACCTGTTCCGGTGGTGCCACTCTTAGGTAATCCTTTTTTATGGTTTCAAAGCCGCAGATTACTTCTGGATCATTGAAAATTATGGCGATAATGGTAATGAAAATAATGATCCCAAAATCTTTGATTTTGATCTCTGCCCATTTTTCAATCACTCATTGTCCCATAACTATTACAGTATTTCCTGTAATTAATACCCGTGGGTTAATTTTTCAATGCCCAAAAAATTTTGAAATTCGAATTTTCAAACTCAATTTTCTCCGATACTTTTAATGACAAAGTTTTGGCATTGGGGGAGTGGTGGGATTAATTACAGATAATACGGTATAATTAGGGGTTTTTAATTGTAAATGATAAAATAAGTTTTAACACCTAAAAATTTTAGGTCATTTTTCCGTCGGCCCGTTACGTCTGATAGGAAATTGGGTTACAATCTACGATTGCGAGGTCACCGTTGCACTGATCCTCAACCTAGTGCAGACTTATACAATGTCTTACTTGTTACATTACTCAGTACTTAAACCGTCTTCAAGAGTCGCAAAGTAGTATTTTTAAGATTTTGTAAAACATGTCGTAAAAAGGGAATACTCTAACCATGCTCAGAAAATTGTGACAATTTCCAAAACTAAAAATGAGAAAAAGGTACAAATTTCGAGCACATTGATACATCTACAATTTCGCATCGAAAAACTGGATACAATTTTTAGATGGATGGGATCACATCTCAAGTCCGCCGTTTGGTATGCGGTTCTAAGTTTGATTGTACCTAGCCTTATGATCACTTTCATCCACTACGCGCATAACAACCTGGACGAACTCCGAGAGATGATAAACGACATACCCCCGTCTCACTTCCAGGCCTTAATAATAGCGACTGCCCAGCGTGAGCCATCCTTTGTTTCTTATTCTCAAGCTAAATGGACAAAAGGAATTGGTGTTGTGTACATTGGATGTTTGACAAGTATTATCATTGGAGAAGTAGTTGTGATCACGGTGATGACGTACAAGATTGCGAAGGAAATCAAAGTGACCAAGGCGATTGTGCGAACTGCCACCCATCATGTATTGAGCTGTATATAATATTGCAAAAATGTACACTAACAAACATAATTCACTAATTTTTAGGCGCAAATGATGGTGTTTCGTGCGTTTGTGCTCACTCTTTCTGTTA
>JAKKPZ010000870.1:0-14353 GCA_022814885.1 Ditylenchus destructor | reverse complement strand
CAAAAACATTCATTTTTGCCATTTTTGGCAAAAAAGTGGCACTTTTTGAGATCGCCGGGGAAAAATTTTTCCGGATTCTGTTTCAGCATGCCCAGGGGAGCATTTTCATGTATCATGCGCCCCTGTATCGAGGGAACTAAAAAAGTTTCCTTTGTAACGTCAAAAAACATGCATTTTTGCAGTTTTTGGCCAAAAAATGGCACTTTTTGAGATCGCCGGGGAAAAATTTTTGAAAACCCGGGCCCTACAGCTCGAGACCTACAAAATGAGCTATCACACACCCCCGTAGGAGGGAAACTAAAAAAGGTACGCCGTGTGACGAACAAACCAACGGACGGTGAGTTGCGGCTTAGGTAGAGTGGATGGATATATCGAGTCTCTTGGAGTCGATTGGTACCGGTCTCGCCGACAACTTTTGCGAGTACCGGGATTTATGGCTTCCGGAAATCCGGAAAATCCTGGATTTGGGGCGGGGCGTGGTCCGCGGCGAAGCCGCTGGTTCTCTTTTCTTGTTTCAATCTCATTCAAAATTTCATCTTTGGTCTGGACAATGCAATTTTACAATTGCCATATCTACATTTGTTTATGTTTCTAGAAATTCATGAATCTAAAGACCTGCGATGAATGCCAGTTTGTTGAGGTCATTAAGGGCAATTTCAATGATCAAGTCGTAGAAATGTTGAACCGCGATTACGCCGAGTTTATCGTTAAAGAAAAAAGAGGTCGTCACATTAATACGCACATCTTTGAGTTCGTCAATGACAATATCGGAAAGAAGCTGCAGCTCACTGCTAAAAATTATGGTTCTCTTATGTCATCCTTTTTGATTAAAATTAACAACTTGTAATGGCTTTTAATATTTGTGTTTTGAATACATCTCCGAGAAAGAAAAGAATTTTATGTTCTATCCGTGTATTGTTTGTTGAATAAAATGTTTCAAGAAAATTAAATACCGTAAACTCGCTAATTTAGCCCCATCCAATTTTGTCCCTAGAGGTACGTAAAGGTTTTCGGTGTAACAGATTTGGGTTTTTTGTAACAGATTTGATTGTAACAGATTTGGGGTCTTTTGTAACAGATTTGGGTTTTTTCGTAACAGATTCGATTGTAACTGATTTGGTTTTTTGTAACAGTTTTCCCGATGTAACAGATTTGGGTTTTTTCGTAACAGATCGATTTTTTTCGTCATAATTGTACCTTTTGTCGAAAAATTTAAAATGTTTGGTATATTTGTCGAAGATATGTCATTCCTTCATCAAATGGAGACTTTTCTTCTGTAATATTTCATTTTCTACTAAAAATGCCAGTTTAACCATCTTTTGCATTTTCCGCTGAAAACCAAAGGTAAAACCACATTAGAAGATCCCACGTGCAAAATCTGCTACAGCAGAGAAAAACATCTTCTAATGAGCCTTTTCGAGGGAAAAGTTTGATCTTCTAATGGTTTATATCAGGGGTGGGCTTCGGATTCGGGAAAATTCGGTACTTTTGGCCATTTGGGATTCGGGATTCGGCCTTCGGGATTTTAAAATCTCAATTCGGGATTCGGTATTCGGGAATTCGTCAAATTTTCCCGATTTTACCGAATAAGCACTGGATAAAATGACCTCGCCCGACCGCCCCTTTTCGGGCGCGATCGGGAAAAAAAATTTTTAAATTTTTTTGGGAAAAAAGTAAAATTTTTTCATTGTCAGGTGTTTTCAAATTTTAAAATTTTCGCCTGCGGTGTTATTTTTTTAGAATTCTTCTTATTAGACAATTTCCTTATTATTATGCTTGTTTTTGTTTTAAACAACATTTTGTTTCTAAACAACATAAAACTTGTTTTAGACAACTTTTGTCTCGTTAAGCATATAAAATTAATCTCTTATTCTTGAGCTTAGGACCATTGGGGAAGAAAGAAAATTAGCGCCGCAGGCGAAATTTTTCGAAAAATTACGCTAATTTCTCTCTCTTCCCTTTCTACGGCGCTCTTTTCTCCTTAGTTTTGTAGTATGTCTCATTGTTTGGAATAGTGGTTCATTAAAATTTTCTAAAATTTTTCCAGTCCGGTCCGGTCTATAAAAGGTCAAAAATTTTTCGCCGCGCTACCTTCGATAGCGCCGAGATTTTTTCACAATTTTTTTGTAAAGGTGCTTTTAGGGTATTCGATGCGATTACGAATCTGCAATTATTTTTTCCGTATCGCTTCAAGAATTTTAATTTTTGGTCTAAAATTTTTGCCAAAATTTCGCGAAAATTGGTCAAAAGTTTGTGAAAATTGTAATAAAATAAGTAAAAATATGACTAAATGGCTAAATGGCTAAAAAAGTTAAAAAATGGCCAAAATCCGTTTTTTTGTGGATAATATCAATTCAACTTGATAACAAATGACGTTTATGTAAATTGAAACAATAATTGAAAATATAAATGCACCAAAAATTGTAAAAAAAATATAGATAGCGGGCAAAAATTTGAAAAAAGTTGATTTTTGAGATTTGATTCGGATTCGGGATTCGGATTCGGTAAATTCGGGGAAATTCGGTACTTTTGGCCATTCGGGATTCGGCCTTCGGGATTTTAAAATCTCAATTCGGCATTCGGGATTTTAAAATCTCAATTCGGCCTTCGGGATTCGGGCTTCGGGATTTCAAAATCGTCCCGAAGCCCACCTCTGGTATATACCGTAAATCCTCCAATAAGTCCCCCCTCAAATAAGTCCCCCCCAAAATGGATATTTTCCAAATTTCAAATTTTTGGCGCAATTTCAACTTTTTTGGCGCAATTTTTAATTTTTATAGCAAATTTTGCTATTTTTTACAAAATTTTGTCAAAAAAATGAAAAATTTGCTAAAAATTGGCGAAAAATCGATCAAAAATCCAAAAAATTCAAATTTTTGTCCAAAATTTTTTGGCGCCAAATCAAAGTTGGTTTAAGTTTTCATAAATTTTCCCAAATTTTGCCAAAAAGTCCTAAAAATTTTTCGCCGCGCCTTCGGCGCGGCCACGAAAATATAAGTCCCCCCTCAATTAAGTCCCGCCCCTCAAATAAGTCCCCCTCTACGAAACAATAAGTCCCCCGGGGGACTTATTAGAGGATTTACGCTAATAGTAAAATTCTAAGTAAAATAAACGGCAAATACAGTAAATCCAAACGTCATGTTCATTATTTCGTGAAGGTTCATTTTGAGCCCGTGGGCGAAACGAACAGGTCGAGGAAAAGCCTGATCTCCCCCATCTAGGACGATAGTCATATAGTCATTTTCTTTGTCCCTCAGACAGGTGCTTATATTAGTGGTTGTCGTAGTAACCACGACATACTTTTGGTTTAATTTTAAACAAACACTTTACAATTTAGGAGATTTGTCAAAGCAATTTAGAAGATTGAATTGCTCCTTATACTATCTCAATATTTCTTTAATTCAACGTAATTTTAGTAATTTGATCACTTTAAAAGGACGTTGAATTAAAGAAATATTGAGACAGTATAAGGAGCAATTCAATCTTCTAAGTTGCTTTGACAACTCCTAAAACAGTAGTGTTTGTTTAAAATTAAATCAAAAGTATGTCGTGGTTATATATAATACATAATACAAAGGAGGAGGAAAAAATAGCGCCGCAGGCGCTATTGTTTGCAAAAAATTTGTTTGCCAAAAATTTAGCTTATAAAACACTGGAATTTTGAAAAATGTGTCAAACATTTTTTTCGGGCCGCGCCTTATCGCGGCCCCAATTTCGAGTCGAGTTGGCCGAAAATTCTTCGAGTCGAGTTTCGAGTCACTCGGCGCAATCCTGATCTGAATATGCACACCCTTAAAAAGCACCCTGGTTCCGTGTAGACTCGGCGAGACCTACAAAATGAGCTATCACACACCCCTGTAGGAGGGGTACATAATTCTGGGCGTCGGGCACAATGAAAGAAACAAAGTCAGCCAGAGACACTTGCGCTTTAGGGTGATTAGTAGGGCCCGGATTTCCCGGACATTGTCCGAAAATGTCCGAAAACAGTCATTTTGGAAGAAAAATTTCACGTTAAAAATGCAATAAAATAGGTCAATTGTCCGAAAACACACATTCCATGCCCGAAAATGGGACAATTTTAGAGAAAATGTCCGAAAATGTGATTTTCATGTCCGGAAAATCCGGGCCCTAGTGATTAGATAGAAGAACTCGTCATATGGCTTCAATAACGCTATTTTATAAGAGATATACCCTATTTCCTCTAATTACTTCCCACTATAAGAAAAAATTCCCCTCTGGACGAATATTGAAAACCTCTCCCTATAATCGTGCTCAAAAAATGGGTTTTTAGTCAAAAATTAAAAATTTTTGGCGTGTATTTGAATTTTTTACACAATTTTGCAATTTTACCAAATTTTTGCAAAATTTTATCACAAAAATGAAAAATTTGCTTAACTATGTCAAAAAATCAAATTTTTTAATATGTGCGGGAATTCAAAATTGGTTAAAATTTTGTACAAATTCGTCAAAACTCTAAAACATTTGACTTTCGGCTTAATATTTTGGATCGCACCTTCGGCGCGATCCAAAATATTAAGCCGCTCCTTATAATACACCCGCCCCTCTAGAGGGGGTATTGAAATAATTAATTAACCGACAATTAATTAGAGGAAATACGGTAAATAATATAGTTTACTTTGACACATCCTGTATAGGGGTGACGATACAATGGAACATGACTCGCTCGTTTACTTTTGATTTAATTCCCGGATTGGTTAAATTCTTTGCAAATGTCAAATCGGTTTAGGAAATTGAATCGTTTATTCCATCTGCCAGTTCAACAGAACCTAGAGTGGAAGTCGAAATTGGTCAAATTGCGGTTGATCCAGTAGCCAATCCGGAGGATGACATCACTTCAAATGCAGTAATATTGACAAAGCTGGAATCGGCTGAAAATGTTTCTACTGTACCGATTGGACGTCGAAGCTTAGACTTACAAGCGGCATTGAGTTCTTTTGTTCCAATTGATGTCGAGGCAAACGAAGTAAGTAATTGATTATTCTTCGCTTAAAATACTAACTATAATTAAATTGAAAAATTGATCTCACTGCAAAAAACATACGATTCTAATGAATTCATTAAAAATTTTAGGTTGAAACCAATTCTGTTACAACAAAAGCTTTACGCAAACAAAGAATATCTCGAAAGAAACGAAGCCATTTGGGCGATTCTTCCAGTAACTCAGTTGGCAAGAAGAAAAGGTATGGTTATAATTTCCGAAGGGATGAACCTTTGAAAGTTTCTGTACCCACATAAAGAAAATAAAGAACGATTTTTTATATACACAGCACATTTTGTTATTTCTCATTTCAAGTTTAAACGATAATATTTTAAGAATGTCATTACCACAACAGTCCGCAGAACATGTACCTGATGTCAGTACACATCCGGATCAGTGCTCAACAGCGAATGAGGAAAATGCATATAATTCTGAAGGAGGGCACAACGACGAAATAACTAAAGAAAATGGTTCGTTTGTCCTTCTGTTGAATCGTCGTATGCATTATATTCTTAAAATGTTTCAATTTCAATCTGGAACGTTGTTTAGTATTTTATGCGGTACTTATTTTACTAGCAGAAATGGTAACTCCGGCATCTAGTGCCAAGCAAGCACATGCCGGTCCATACGGGACTCATTTAGAAGGGTGAATCAGTGATGGTTCGGCTACGTCTGGGTCTCCGCTTATTTTTATCGCTGCAACCCAGACGGAGTATCTTCTGTTACCCCGGGGTAGAATTATTTAGTCGAGATCTAAGGGCCGGCAAAATTAGAGGTTCCGTATTACCTGTAATTAACCTCCTGGGGGGTTAATTTTTCAATGTCCCTCCAGAGGGGGTTTAAATAAAGGGGGCGCTAATTTTTCGATGTTGCGCCGAAAGCGTGACCAAAATTTTCGCGCGCGGGGCGCGAAAATTTTTGGGGATTTTTGGCCATTCTTCATTAAATTTTTGACAAAAGCCCTACGGTATGAAAAATAATTTTTCTGAAAAATCTGTCAAAAAAATCAATAGAGTCCTCCCTATAGTTTTTATGCAAAAAATTAGTTTTTTTAGCAAATCGAACGGTTGGTAGTTAACGAATAATAATATTTTGTTATTTGATTATGCAATGCATAAAATTGGAGATTTTAGATCGCGGCAAATCAAATCCGGTTAAGCGAGGGCTGGAGCCGGCAAAGCGAACAATGAAGGGTATGCAAAAATAGCGCTTAATATTTGTCATTATCGCAAGTAGTATATGCCAATAATTACACATGTTATGCCCGTTCATTTCAAATTTCCCATATCCGTGATTTTGGAAATCTCGGAAAAATAGCACATAATATGCGTAATTATTAGCTGGAATATGTGCGGTTTGTAAAAATTCATAGTTTTCCGTTGAAATCGGCAACTATTGGTTCCCTTCCAAATGCACGTATTATCGGCAAAAAATTACACATGGTCGCGCATTTCTTACAAATTTTCTGACCATGATTTGGTTCATTTTAAATGCACGTAGTATATCCAAATAATTACACATGTTTCGCGCAGACTTCCGTAAGCTTGTCGCGGGTATGCAACAAATGGTCAGGAAGACGGTCCAGGAGGAAGTGGGTCACCTGCAGCCTTCAACATCGCGCAATACGGCAACGTATCAGCAGAGCACTTCGAAACTGTCAAAACCGGCAAAGAAGGATGCTAGAAAGGGTAATTTTTAAGAATTATATATTGTTTTGAAGGTTAGCAATAGATTTTGTTTAGAGAGCCATAAGAAAGGGCAAGATTTCGATGGCACGCACGATAAATTTCTGCATGCATTGAAATATGCCAAAACGTTCATGGAATTCGGCAACGATCCTTATGAGATCATGGTCATGACGAAGGATGGAGCTGGAGAAGGCATCGTTGGACAGAAAACATTTAACCCCAAAGTGAAGGACCTCATTTGGGCGCTGTCGAACTACAAGCATATCCAAGATGAAATCAGCCACAAACTTCTCGGTCTGACTTTAGTCGAGGACTGTAAGTATATAAATTGTGCTTTTCACCTAAAACGGCAATCATTCGTTACATTCTTAATGTACGTAAGATCAAGAAATAATTACACTTAGCTTGCGCGTTTAATTTTATTTTCAAGAATGACCCGGAGACTATGATTTGTGAAATCTCGGAAAAATATCACATAGTATGCGTAATTATACCCCAATATATATGCGGTTTTTTAAAATTCACACGTTTCAGTTTAAAGCGGCAATTATTGGATCCTTTTTAAATGCACGTAGTATAGGCAAATGTTTACACATGTTTGGCGCGTTTTGTATCATTTATTCAAGATCGATTATGGTATTCGAAGTGTTGGAAAAAATATCACGTAGTATGCGTAATTATTACGTCTTACATGCGTGGTTTTTAAAAATTCACAATTTCGATGATAGTTTTCGGCGTCTAAACGCACATAGTACGTAATAATTACACATGTTACTCACGTTTCTATCTATTTTTATAGTCTACGATTGGTGGGTCCATCCGGAAAATGGCTGGAAACAAATGGCCGAAGATATTCAAGAAGCATGGCGTGATCGATGCACGCAGCGGCAAGCCGATCAGAAAGAGCGTAACGACAGAGCGAAAAAGAATACGTCTGGCGTCACAAAAAAGAGCACACCACGAGTTTGGGGATCGGCGGCAAATAAGAAAATCAACACTGCGTGCGGCAATTGGACTGCTAACGAGAAAAACCGCGGCAAACCTGGATATGAGCCCAAGTTCCCTTCATTCGATTGGAACCATGCCCCCGATGACGTGGCTCTGAGTCAGATCACTTTCCGATTGGTAGACCCGACGAAGAAAGGTCTGTATTGTTGACTTTATACTCAATTCATAGAAAAGCCTTCACATAAGAAATTTACAGGTCCCGACGGCAAGAAAGCGGATTTGAACTACGACGCTCTGCGTAGTCTCATCTACAAAACCTACAAAGAAGAAGTCGGCAAGAAGGACGACAGCTCGGAGCGAAAAGAATTCTTGCAGCCGTATCTTGGGAACAAGCACGACAAGAACAAAGGCTTGTTGAAGTTGCAAGGTAACATTTTAAAACATGAAACCACGTGGTACCTCAAATTTTTGGTTCCATTGAAATTGCGAATCCATTGAAAACGCTTGTTTCGCGCGTTTCTATCAGTCATTTTAAGAATGACCTAGTGACCATGATTTTGGAAATCCCCGTAAAATAACACATAATATGCGTAGTTATTAGATGGAATATGTGCAGTTTTTAAAATTTGTGGATATTTTAGAGAAGCGCACGGGTTCGGCAAATGCTCAGACATCCAAGAATGATCCGAAGAAGACGGCAACTGTTTCTTCTCGAAGTAAGTAGTTACAAATAGGGTGCCACGGGGACGGGGATTTTGCTTTCGGGGGCGGCCCCGAAAATCGGGGATTATTTTTTCGGGGATCGGGGAAAATTTCCCCCCCCTTTTTGTCGGGGGGCCCCGGGGCCCCCGGGGTTTCATAAAAATTTAAAAAAATTCTATTTTTGCATTTTAAAAACGTCAAAATTTTCAAAAAAGGGGTTTTTTTTTTAAAAACTCAATTTTTATTATAAATTCCAGCTAATATCGATCATTTTTCTTTTTTAAAAAAGGTTATTAAACAATTTTCTTCAAATTTAGCTATTTTTCAAAATTTTCCCAAATCACCAAAAAATTTTTGTTTATGCCTAAAAATTGGTAAAATTTACCAATTTTAGGTAAAATATGCCAAAATTACCAAATATATTATTATTATATTATAAATATATATTACCAAATATAAAGAAAAAATAGCGCAAATAGCGAAAATTTTTCGTGGTTACGGCCATGATTTCGGGAAATGTCGAAACAATAGCGCATAACATGTGTAATTATTAGCTGGTATACGTGCGTATAAATTCGCATATATTTTAGGGCAGCCCAAGCGTTCGGCAAACCAGCAGGCCAAGGGTTCGGCAAACAAGAACGCTACCGGTACATTGAAGAATGCTAAAGAACACTAAACTATTCGTATTTGGATTCCAGGATGTTGTATATGCGCAGTTTAATATAATCCTTCTCTTGGGCCCAATTGAATAGCTGTGTATGAATATTTCCGGCCCAATCATCTTTCATGTGAATAAGAACGTCGTAGTTTTTGAATTTGTCACCAAATATATGCGCTACACCTTTACCGAGATAAAGTGCAACATCCCCGTGCTCTCGATATTGGATTATATCTCCCGGTTTAAGGTTTAATTCTGATTTCTTACGCCACTCCGATATCAAGCCATTTGTGGATTTTGCAATGGGACGATGATCCAGAGCCTGTACCTGATCCTTGGCTTGTTCTGGAAGTTGTTTTTCTTTCTCATATTCGCATATTGGTTCACCTTAAAATAAAATTTGGTATAGCTGACGGAGAATTTATTACTCAAATCCTTGCAGTAAGCTAGCCCTATCAGTGCGTAACATGGACCGCTTCCGCAATCATTATGATCGCAAGTGATAGCTTAAAATGTTCTTACGGATGTGCTGATACCGGTTTTCAAAAAATTTAGACGAAATTTTTTTGACTGCATGTGGTCCGTCTGTAAGAATTTCGTGACAATTTCCCTTAAACGTGAAGGAATTTAGAGCATATAGTACGTAGAGCAAAAGTAGCTACAGGCTCTCTACATATTCATCACGTACAGTACGTTCAATCTGACCTCAGATTCGCACTCAGCGCGAAAAATTACCCTTAGAACATGGGCCACACATCGAAATTTCGCCCATCACATCGGGCGCTCGCAGCGCGTGCATGCAGTGCGCGCGCGGTCGAAACTGACCTCATATTCGGACTCAGCAGGGTCGAAAACCCCTATGTACAAAAAATCTCAACCAAATTCCCTCATTTTCCACGAAATTTCAATGGTTGACGAACAGTCCGGTTGATGAATAGACCGGTTGATAAATAGACCGGTTGATGAATAGCCTGTTGATGAATATGTAGAGAGCCATGGTACAACTCAATCTTACCCATGAACATTGCGAAGCGGCGAGCCAGTCCTGTGGTGAAGGTCGCGCGCGGAGCGCCCGACCTTCCCCTTAGAATGTGAGGGAACTTAGAGCATATGGTATACTTATTGAAAAAATTTTTAATCGGACTCCCGTAGGGAGTCCCAAGCCGCTAGTATAGCAGTAAATAAGACACCAACCTGATATTGCGTTTAGAAAAGAGAAAAGTGTACATATTATGTGAACAATGTGTGTGGTATATTTAATGCGCATCTTTGTCTAATGGATGCCGCTGGCTTCTAAAAGTGTAAACAAAACTCATTCGTACATAGTTCTCAAGCTCTTGATTAGGAATAGTTTTATTAGAGTAAAATATTTACAAGAAAAATGCATTACAAGACTGAAGGTGACAGACAGACTGAAGCCTTGGTACTGAATTGATACGGTTCAATAACAGTTAGGAACATGAGTATTTAACCCTTCATTGCCGGAGCTATAGTCAAAAGGCACTTTTCTTTGCAGGTTCCGCTGTTTTCGCGCAAAAGCATGGCCGTCATTTGTCCTATTGATTGAGACGAATTCCACCATATGCATTCGTCTTCCTTCCGTACTTTCAGAGTGCATATTTCAGTGTCGTCATTACATGTTGTCGTGTTGATCTCCGACATATTGCAAGCCGTTTCTTCGTCCCCGAAATCATAATATTGTTGTGGTAGCAGAATACGAATATTAACCGCCACGGTAAGCATCAAGAGCACAACAACGCTATTCAATGACATCGTAATAACGAGAAATAGAGGTAATAAGCTAGATATAACAAGCTAAAAAAGAAATCATATATCAGGATAATTTTTAGTAATGAAACGCAATATGACAAGAAAACTAAATAAAGGGAAAAGAATTTTGACTTCACAATTTAAAGCGTTGCAATGAGGTAGGAAAATGAGAAATTTCCTATGCTTTTTTGTGATTGATTATTGACTCTTTTTATATTAGTTAGTCGGAAATAAAAATCTATATATTTAAATATAAACTATGATTAACTGTCACTTCGTGGTAAAGTAATTTATGGTACATAAATAAATGATCATATAGTCATCTTAAGGGCATTAGAGGAAAATTTTACACAAAATGAATCCAATAGCGATATGGCAATAGTTATATATGAGACAATAATTTATGGAGTTTATTTTATCATTAGATAATAGTGAAATACGCCTAACGGCTAAGGGGCGTAACGGTTCAGTTCGCTTGTTCAAATGTGAATGATATATTCCGTGTGGCCATTTCATAACAGTAAAACTTGCCGTTATGTGGGTGTATATTTTACTTGTGTAATTTATGCAGTTTATTTGATCATAAGACAGTTTTTAACTATACCAGAAAGACTATCGCCTAAAAGCCTATTAGCATAAAAGTTACAACGTTTCACTTCGCTTGTTCAAATGCGGATGATATATTCCGTGTGGCCATTTCATAAGTGAGACATTTTTGATGACATTTTGCTGTTTATATAATGTGAAAGAGGGATATCTAGTCTATCTACTATAAACAACTGGAAATTTCCAGAATATGTAAACAAGTCGCAAAACATGTAAACAATAGTGATGTCCACACTTATTGATAACCCTGTAAATAACTTTATTTTAGATCAAAGCAAAAATATTGAACAACAACTGATTAATTTCCAATTCAATTTGAGTGATCAAGTTAGATTTCTCAATTCGCCGTACTCTTCGTTCATCCATTTCACGGAGGTCAGCAGCCAGATTGCGACATCTCTCAGGTCAGAGTCCATTGTCAAGTTACCGCAAATTCGGTCCAAATGAGCAATGAAATCTAAAAGATAAATGAATAATACACTGCATAGCGATGGGATTGGTCTAAGCAAAGGAACCTCAAAATTCACTAAAATTTTGGCGTGAAGGTAATAATTTACTCACCTCGATTGACAACCGGTATTTGGGAATGTATGTCCTTCCAAATACGATGCGCCCACATTAACCCTTCATTGCCGGAGCCATAGAAAAAAGGCAGAATGTCTGCATTACCATTAGCTTTCCTTTTGGTGAGCTGTCTTTATCAAAATCATGATGGCTGCCATTGTTTATTTCTCTTTTCTATGTGATCTATTTACAGACAAACTCTTTGTATGAATAATGAACACTCATTCGTTTCTTTCTTTTTCTGAAGTCTTTAGCAAATCAACATCGTATCCAATTGGATACACTGGGAAATGAAGGGTTAAAGGCTATGGGGTACATCATTATACGGCAGGAGCGATGACTAGGTTAAGAGAATAGAACTGATATCAAGTAAATGGTTTATATAAAAATACACTTTTGAATGAGTCACGATATTACAGAGAATTTACGCAAAAATACAAAGCCAGTACTCTGCATTCTATTGTTCTACACAGAGGATGAGGCAAAAATGTTGGACAAATGTCAACATTTTGAAATTACCAGATGTATTTTTTTAATTTTCGAGGTTTTATAAACCTTGTGTGAAATATCCTATAGTTCATCAGGTAGAGTATAGCAGTAGTATATCAAATGGGCATATATATAATATATCAAAATGGCATACCAAACATTTATAACTTTCATTTCATTCTAGAAGAAATATTCAAACATGAAATAAAAGTGCTATCAGAACATATGCATCACCTGATAAATTAGCGCCAAATTCAAACACATATAATCAATCACTTTTGCTGTTAGTTTATATATTTATACTTTACATATTGAAAAGATAAATTAAGGTAAAATTTAGTTAAAATCTTGTCATCTTACAAAAAAACTCACTTGCTCCGAACTATTTTAACTTTATAATCTATATCTAAATTTATCAAAATTTTGGAATAATATATAACTATAAATCATTCACATATAGAGGAGGTAAAATTAAATTACACACCCAAAAAGGTAAAATGATGAAGTCATCACCAATATGATTCCGAAAGTCGGATTGAACGATGGCAAAAAAGCAATGAGAATGATGCCATCTAAATATGCCTAATTTTCCTAGCAACGGGTCAGAGCGGAGACCGATTCATGTGACATTGAAGTCTGAATATATTTAACGAATGCTATTTCTTTAAATAGTAGGAATCCTCAGAACAAACTTTTCAAGACTCTACAACATGTATACTATTGCTATTTTGATGAGAAAAGCAGCATGTTAGATGAGTAAAATGTAAAAATTGATTTTTTTAACCATTTTGCTTCAATCATTCAAATATTTGTTTGTAGAATGGTCAGCCAACAATGTTTAGCCTTGTTCGAAGTGCAGCTCAAAAGCACCTGTGCCGTTCACCTCAACCTGTATAGCAATGCTGTCAAGAGTCTGTTAGAAAATAACAAAAGTTGAAATTTTGAATTGAACTAGTCTACGACTCCTCAGTTTAAAAAAAGTTTTCGTCATGTCATTGCTATTCAGGTTGAGGTGGATGGTATGGTTTGAAGTGAAAAGCACCTGTGCCATCTATTGAAAATTTACCAAAGTTGGACAAAATTTCAACTTTGGTTGGCATTCAGTTGGCTCTTGACAGCATTGCTATTCAGGTTGAGGTGGATGGCATAGGTATCGATTGTGGTTTTCAACTGGACAACCAACCATTTTAAACATGCATAATGTCGATCATACAGCAAACAAATTTTGAATGTCTGAAATGGTGAAAGGTCCAAACCCATGGCCATGTAAAATTGGAAAATTTACCAAAGTTGGTCAAAATTTCAAATGAAAATTTTGGGATGGATGGCATAGGTGCTTTTCAGTTGCACGTCCAGCCACTCCAGACATGCATAATGTCGATCATTCTACAAACAAATGTTTGAATGTATGAAATAAAATGGTGAAAGGTCGATATCCATGGCCTTGCAAGGACAATTCAAACATTTGTTTGTCATCATTTTATTTCGATCGTCAAACATTTGTTTGTAGAATGATCACCATTATGAATGTTTGGAATGGTTCGAAGTGCAACTAAAAAGCACCTATGCCATCCATTCCAAAATTTTCATTTGAAATTTTGACGAACTTTGGTAAATTTTCAATAGACAGCACAGGTGCTTTTCAGTTACACGTCAAACCATTCCAAACATTCACAATGTCGATCATACTGCAAACAAATGTTTGAATTGATCCTTGCATGGCCATGGGTTTGGACATTATGGATATTTCATGCATTCAAACATTTGTTTGTAGAATGATCGACATTATGCTTGTCTGGAGTGGTTGGATGTCCAACTGAAAAGCACAATCGATACCTGCGCCATCCACCTCAACCTGAATAGCAATGCTGTCTATTTGAAGCTAACTAAAGTTGAAATTGAGAGAAAATGTCCATACCAGTCATT
>JAKKPZ010000869.1:0-14356 GCA_022814885.1 Ditylenchus destructor | reverse complement strand
TTCACGGAACTCGGCGATCTGGTCGAAGCTCAGGTAGCGATACACGTCGCTGGCCATGGTGTTGATCTTCGGCGGCGTATTCCATGTACTCCTCGACGGTCGGCAGGCGACCCAGGATGGAAGCCACCGACGCCAGCTCGGCCGAAGCCAGGTAGACGTTCGCGCCGTCACCCAGGCGGTTCGGGAAGTTACGGGTCGACGTCGACACAACCGTCGAGTTCGGCTCTACACGTGCCTGGTTCCCCATGCACAGCGAGCAGCCCGGCATTTCCATGCGCGCCCCCAGCCTTGCCGTAGATGCCGTAGTAGCCTTCTTCGGTCAGTTGGTGAGCGTCCATCTTGGTCGGCGGCGACAGCCACAGACGGGTAGGCAGCTGACCCTTGACCTGATCCAGCAGTTTACCGGCGGCACGGAAGTGACCGATATTGGTCATGCAGGAACCGATGAATACTTCATCGATTTTATCGCCCTGAACCTCAGAGAGCAGACGCGCGTCGTCCGGATCGTTTGGCGCACACAGGATAGGCTCTTTGATATCGGCCAGATCGATGTCGATGATTTCAGCGTATTCGGCGTCAGCATCGGCAACCATCAGCTCAGGGTTGGCAACCCAGGCTTCCATCGCTTGGGCACGACGTTCCAGGGTACGCGCATCGCCGTAGCCTTCACCGATCATCCAGCGCAGCAGGGTGATTTTGGAGTTCAGGTACTCGGTGATGGACTCTTTCGACAGCTTGATGGTGCAGCCGGCGGCGGAACGCTCGGCCGAGGCGTCGGACAGCTCGAAGGCCTGTTCCACGGTCAGGTCGTTGAGGCCTTCGATTTCGAGGATGCGGCCGGAGAAGATGTTCTTCTTGCCCTTCTTCTCGACGGTCAGCAGGCCCTGCTGGATCGCGTAGTAAGGGATCGCATGGACCAGGTCACGCAGGGTGATGCCCGGTTGCAGCTTGCCCTTGAAGCGCACCAGCACCGACTCCGGCATGTCCAGCGGCATCACGCCGGTGGCGGCGGCGAAGGCCACCAGACCAGAACCTGCCGGGAAGGAAATACCAATCGGGAAACGGGTATGGGAGTCACCACCGGGACCTACGGTATCCGGCTGCAGCATGCGGTTCAGCCAGGAGTGAATAACGCCGTCGCCCGGACGCAGCGACACACCGCCGCGGTTCATGATGAAGTCTGGCAGCGTGTGATGCGTGTTCACGTCCACCGGCTTCGGATACGCCGCAGTGTGGCAGAAGGACTGCATCACCAGGTCAGACGAGAAGCCCAGACACGCCAGGTCTTTCAGTTCGTCACGGGTCATAGGGCCAGTGGTATCCTGAGAACCGACGGAGGTCATCTTCGGTTCGCAGTAGGTGCCTGGACGAACGCCAGCCACGCCGCACGCCTTGCCGACCATTTTCTGCGCCAGGGTGTAGCCCTTGTCGCTTTCAGCCGGAGCTTCGGGCAGTTTGAACAGGGTCGAAGGTGGCAGGCCCAGCTCGGCACGTGCCTTTTCGGTCAGGCCACGGCCGATGATCAGCGGAATACGACCGCCGGCACGGACTTCGTCCAACAGGACCGGGGTCTTCATTTCGAAGGTGGTCAGGACTTCATCGCTGTTGTGCTTGGTGACTTTGCCAGCATGCGGGTACAGGTCGATCACGTCGCCCATGTTCATGTTCGACACGTCCACTTCAATCGGCAGTGCGCCCGCATCTTCCATGGTGTTGAAGAAGATAGGTGCAATTTTGCCGCCGAGGCACAGGCCGCCGCCGCGCTTGTTCGGCACATGAGGAATGTCGTCACCCATGAACCACAGCACGGAGTTGGTTGCGGATTTACGCGAAGAACCGGTACCGACAACATCACGACGTAGGCGATCGGGAAGCCTTGGCCGCGCATTTCTTCGATCTGCTTCATCGGGCCGGTCTTGCCTTGCTCATCCGGCACGATGCCTTCACGGGCCATTTTCAGCATGGCCAGGGCGTGCAGCGGGATGTCGGGGCGCGACCAGGCATCCGGAGCCGGCGACAGGTCGTCGGTATTGGTTTCACCGGTAACCTTGAACACGCGCAGGCTGATCTTGTCGGCCAGGGTCGGGCGGTTCTTGAACCACTCGCCGTCGGCCCAGGACTGGATCACGGCTTTGGCGTGTTCGTTGCCGTTCTTGGCTTTTTCCGCGACGTCGTGGAACGCATCGAACATCAACAGGGTGTGCTTGAGTTGGGCGGCAGCGACGGGCGCCAGTTCGGCGTCGTCCAGCAGCTCGACCAGGGTCACGATGTTGTAGCCGCCTTGCATGGTGCCGAGCAGTTCAACAGCGCGTTTCTTGTCGATCAGGGGAGAAGTGGCTTCGCCCTTGGCCAGGGCAGACAGGAAAACCGGCCTTGACGTAGGCAGCTTCGTCAACCGCCTGGTGGAATGCGGTTGGTGATCAGGTCAACGAGGAATTCTTCTTCGCCAGCCGGGGGATTTTTCAGCAGCTCGACCAGGCCTGCGGTTTGTTCGGCATTAAGCGGCTGGGAAACGATACCCAGGGCTGCACGCTCTTCGATATGTTTGCGGTAGGCTTCAAGCACAGTTATTACCCTCATCAGTGGTCCCACGGGACGCTCATCCAGAAATGCACGGCACGCATGCGCTCGGGGGCTTTTTGGGCCGTAGAGCCAGCGCTGCCGGCATCCTCACAGAAGCTGCTTTCAAAGTTTTACGCCTGCAGAACGGAGCTGATGAGGGTTGGCGCTGGCTATTTACCGGGTAAATACCATCGCCAACACCGTTCTTTAGGAACGACTGTGCTCGTGACGCTTTGAAAACAGCTTCCAACGGATTATTGGCGCCTTACAAGGCCGGGTGATTCTACGGCAAAAAATTTCTAAACGTAAGTTGCCGCGCCAAGTTTGCAGGGTGATGAACCTTAGACAAAGGGCTAACATGTGCAACTGTTTCGCTGATTTGTGCGTTGTCGACCATGTCCAACCAAACCATCAAGACCCCCTGCGTAGGCCTGTGCTCCACGGTTTACGGCGATCTTGTGTGCCGGGGTGTAAGCGGTTTCACCATGAGGTGATTCAGTGGAACGGGTATAACGAGGAAGAAAAAACGTGCGGTTTGGCTGAGGCTGGAGCAGTTGTTGGTGCAGGTGATGGCGGGGAAGGTTGAGGTGTTTGACCCCAAAATGCTTCGGGGCAGCTTGAACAGCGCAAGATTCGGTTTGTGCCGCATCAGTCGGAGTACTGCTGGGCCTATCAGTTGATTGCCCGGGGGGCGCGGGTGATCAGCAATCTTGAGGCTTACGGGATGGTGTTGATGCCGGAATTTCGGGAGTGGGGGTTGCCTGAGTTGCGTGATGCATTGATCGGGAGTTTTTTATTTTGTCTGAGGCGCATTATCAGCGGTATATCGCGCCGGGGTTTCTCAGGGATGCCTTGTGATTGAGTACATATCCGTTATTTGGGTAACGGCGGCTTAGGGTTTCGCTCTTACAGCGACTCACTTTGGAAAAGCCCCAAAGTAAGCAAAGGGCTCTGCCCCGCCTGTCGGCACTCGCCTAGGCTCGGTGTTCCCTCACTCCGGCATTGCTCCGCGGGCCGCCGCGACGGGGCGTCCCTGCCCCGTCGCGGCTAAAACCGGCGTCCTGCCGGTTTACCGCTCCTCATCCCTGCGTTCGGCCTCGGGCTTATTGGGGCAGTCAGATCAAGATCAAAATCTACAGCACAGCGGCCTACAGGCCGGCTTGAGTGGTAGAAGCCAGATCAAAAGCCAAAGCGAAAGCCAAATCTGAAACGGATGCAGCTCTGCTTTTCTGTGGGAGCTGGCTTGCCTGCGATGCAGACACCTCGGTTTTCAGGTACACCCAGTTGATGCCATCGCAGGCAAGCCAGCTCCCACATTTGACCGTGGCCGCTGTAGATTTTGATCTTGATGTTGCTTTGCTTCACACCACTCAAGCCGGCCTGTAGGCCGCTGTGTTCTTGATCTGCTTTTGATCTTGATCTTAGGCGCCCGTTAAACCACGCTGGCCGAACGCAGGTAGTACGGAGCGGGTAAACCGCCGCGACGGGCAGGGACGCCCCGTCGCGGCGGCCCGCTTCGTGCTGCCGGAGTGCGGGCACACCGAGCCTGAGCGAGGTGCCGAGTGGTGGGGCAAGAGCCTTTTGGTTACTTTTGGGCTCCTTTCAAAAGTGACCCGCTGTAAGAGCGGAACCCATATCAGCCATCACCCAAAAAACGGATATGCCCCCCCCAAAAGCCTCACCCATTAGCCAGCTCTTCCAAGTGATCCATCAACTCCTGCGGCTTAAGCACCACACATCACTGTCCACCGCATCCAGCACCACCTCCGCCGTATTCCCGATCAACGCCCCGGAAATCCCGGTCCGCGCCACCGTACCAATAATGGTCACCGCCGCCTGCCACTTGTGCGCCGCATGAGGAATCACACATCCGCCGGCCCTTCCTCAATATGCAGGTGGGTGTCATCAATATCAAACTCCGCCTGAAACGCCTTGCACTGCTCACGATACCGCGCCTCGATCGTCTCCTTGAGCTGAAACACCGGATCCGCCGCCGACAGCATCGGCGAAGGATGCGCACTGATCACATGCAACTGCGCCTTGGCCAGGCTGGCGATATCAAACCCGTGATCAATGATCGAATTATGCAGAGCCTGGTGCTCGGCATCGGAATTCCCCACGTCGATGGCCGCCAAAATTACCCCGCCCGCCCACGGCCTGGAGGTTTTCACCAGCAGAACGGGAGTAGGGCAGTAACGCATCAGCTTCCAGTCCGCCGGCGTCAACAGCGCTTTTTTCAGCGGGCTGTCAGCAAAGTGCTGCTTGACCACCAACCCACAACCCTCGGCCTGCCTGCACGTCGATGATGGTTTCATGCAAGCTGTCATTCCACGCCTGTTCGGTGGTGACGCTGTAGCCATCCTCCTGCAAACCCGCCTTGAGCAGGCTCAACATCGCCGAATGCTCGTGCTTTTTGTCGCACACCAGCAAATGCAGGTGCGCCCCCGTTACCCCGGCAATCAGCTTGGCGCGCTTGAGGGCCAGGCTTTCCGAATGCTCGGGCTCGATGACCACAGGATGCTGCGGATGGCTTGCATGGTCGGGTTCTCCAAAAAAGGTGGGCGTGGAACAACTATAGTTGCTGCCCGGCACACGTCATGTTGATGCACATCAAGCCCGGTGGCTGGCGGTCTGCGGCGTGGTCGGTATAATCGCGGCCCTTTTTGTGATTCTTTGCCCGTGAGCCGATGAACCTGCCAGAAATCCACGAATTCCTCGGTTGCCGCACCCCCGACGGCTGGGTCCAGGCCGCGTTGGCCGACCAGGAAACCTTGCTGATCGACCACAAGAACTGTGAATTCAAGGCCGCCAGCACCGCCTTGAGCCTGATCGCCAAGTACCATTCCCACGTCGACCTGATCAACCTGATGTCGCGCCTGGCCCGTGAAGAACTGGTGCACCATGAGCAAGTCATGCGCCTGATGAAGAAGCGCAAGATCGAGCTGCCCCAGTTGTCTGCCGGCCGCTACGCGTCGGGTTTGCGCAAAGTGGTGCGCAGCCATGAACCGGTCAAGCTGGTGGATACCCTGGTGGTCGGTGCGTTTATCGAAGCCCGCAGTTGCGAGCGTTCGAAGCACTGGTGCCGCATTTGGACGAAGAACTCGGCAAGTTTTACTTCGGCCTGCTGAAAAGCGAGGCCCGGCATTTCCAGGGTTACCTGAAACTGGCTTACCAGTACGGCGATGCCAAGGACATTGCCCAGGTCATCGACCGGGTGCGCGCCGCCGAGCAGGAGCTGATCGAGTCACCGGACGTCGAGTTCCGCTTTCACAGTGGCGTGCCAGCCTGACGCGACCGCTACACCGATCAACGCGGTGATCCCGGCCAGCAGCAGGATCACCGTCTGAGTACCCAGCGGCGCCGCCAGCAGCGCAATCAAAAACCCCGGCCACTGGCTGCGAGAGGTTGTTGAGCAAGGTCAATACCCCCACCGTCTTGCCAAAGTCCCGGACCGGGATCACCGTTGGCGGGTGCTGCGGATGTACACGTTGAACATCTTGTCGAAACCGGTCACCAGCAGGAAGCCCAGGGTGTACGCCCATACGTTGGGGCTGATGGCGGTGATCAGCGCCCCACGGCAATCATCGAATACGACAAACCGCCCAGTACCTTCAGCGGCAGGGACGCACGCGCCAGGTAGAACAGAATGACAATGGTCACCACCGCGCCCGCCGCCTGCAATCCGCGTAGGTGTCTTTGCCGGCGGCGTATTGGCCGATGACCATCGCGGCTGAGGTCGCCAGGGTCACGCCGATGATCAGGTTCACGCCCACCGCCAGGGCAATGATCTTTTTCAGCTCCGGCAGGTCGCGGATATGCCCGAAGGCGATACGCAGCGGTTGCAGCCAGATGTCATTGTGTTGCTCGAAAGTCTCCAGATTGACGGTGTTGTTGCGTTGCCAGATGCCCATGGCCAGGTCTGCCAGCAGGAACAACCCGGCAATCCCCATGACCACCCAGTGCCACGCCCACACCTCCAGCATCAGCGCCCCCACCAGGGGGCCAGCACCAGTCCGGTCTGGTCGGCAATCTGCGAATAGGACAGGTCTTGGCATAGCTGTAATGCTTGAAGATATGAGGCAGCAACACCTCCCGGGCCATGATGCCTGGGTGGTCAAACACGCCGCACAGGGCCGAAAGGATGACGATCCAGTAAATCCCGTCGAACATTCCGTACAACAGCACCGCCGCCACACAGGCCAGTGCCCGGTAAACCGGCTGATATGCAGGATGCGCACGGCGGGATACTTGTCGCACAACCCCCCGCACACCGGGAACGACAGGTAACGCGGCAACGATTCGACGAAAAACGCGAGGCCGGCCCAGGACACGCTGTTGGTGGTCTGGAACACGATCAACGGCACGATGAACAACAGAATCTGGTCAGCGAGGCGGGACAGGAACAACGACATGAAGAACGCCAGGTAATCCTTGCGCATACAACTCCCTGTGATGGCGTTAAAGATTGCAGGCTATTTGTTAAAAACTCTTAAAAGCATGAAGCTTCGTCGGCCAGTGATGGCCAGCTGCTTTAGTTGGCCAGCTTGCCACCTATAATGCGCACACTTCAATCCGCGCGTGCACTGGAAATTTATGGATAACTTGGGTCTCGGCAAGGTCTTGCTCGTGAGGACGATCAGAAGCTGGCAGGGCTGATTGCCATTTCCTGTCCCAGCATGGCTTCGAGGTGTTGGCGGTGCACCGGGGCGACCTGGCGCTGGCGGCTTTCCTGGAGTTCAAGCCCAAGATCGTCGTGCTCGACCTGATGCTGCCGGGACCCGAGCGGCCTGCATGTGTGTCGCGAAATTCGTAACGTGTCCGACACGCCTATCGTGATCCTTACCGCCAAGGAAGACGACCTGGACCATATCCTCGGCCTGGAGTCCGGCGCCGACGACTACGTGATCAAACCGATCAAGCCGCCGGTGCTGCTGGCCCGCCTGCGTGCCCTGCAACGCCGCCAGACCCCGGAAACCCACCGTGCGCGGCTCCCTTGAGTCGGCCGGTTGGCCATCGACCGCAGTTGCCGGGTGGTGAGCCTGGGCGGCGAGAAGATTGACCTGACTACCATGGAATTCGAACTGCTGTGGTTGCTGGCAAGCTCTGCCGGGAAAATCCTCTCTCGCGATGACATTCTCAACCGCATGCGCGGGGATCGCCTTCGACGGGCTCAACCGCAGCGTCGACGTGTACATCAGCAAGCTGCGCGGCAAGCTCAACGACAACCCCCGGGAGCCGGTGTGCATCAAGACCATCTGGGGCAAGGGCTACCTGTTCAATCCGTTTGCGTGGGAGGTCTAGATGCTACGGCTGTTTCTGCGTCTGTATATCATCCTGCCATCGGCCTGGCCGGGGCAATCTGGCTGGTGAACTACACCTTCGACGAGTTGTTGCCGGAGGCCAACGAAACCTACAACCGCGAAGCCCTGCGCGGCCCGGCGTATGGGCTGGTGGAGCAATTGCGCCCGGTGAAAGGGGACGCCAGGGCCGCACGCCTGGCCGAACTGCAACCGCACTATGGGCTGCGCCTGGCGCTGGTACAGCGTGACCAACTGGCGATGACCGAGCGTGAGAAACAGCTGCTGGCCACCGGGAATTGTTGGTGCGGGGGGACTTCATGGAGTTCCTGGTGGATATCGATGGCGGCCCGCAAATGCTCGAAATCAAACTGCCGGAAGAACCCAAGTGGCTGTACATGTGGGCGTATGGCTTCCTGGGCCTGTGCCTGGCGATCGTCCTGTATTTCTGGGTTCGGCCCCATTGGCGCGACCTGGAGCACATCCGCCTGGCGGCGCAACGTTTTGGCGACAACGACCTCGGCTCACGCATCCTGCTGCCGCGCCCCCTCCACAGTGCGCGAGCTGGCGGGGCACTTCAACCAGATGGCCGACCGCATCGAAAGCCTGATCAGCAACCAGCGTGAACTGACCAACGCGGTATCCCACGAATTGCGCACGCCGATCGCGCGGTGTCGTTTGAAACTGGACCAGCTCAAGCAACAGGCCGATCCACGGCAAAGCCGCGCGCTGATCGAGGACATGTACGCGACCTCGGCGAGCTGGAAGAAATGGTCTCGGAGCTGTTGACCTACGCCAGCCTGGAGCGTGGCGCCACGCAGATCACCCGGGAAAGCATCGAGGCCCACAGCTGGCTCGACAGCGTGATTGGCAGCGTCGCTCTGGAGGCCGAGGCGGAAGGGGTGCAGTTGCTGCTGCGCACCTGCGAAGTCGACTACATCCGCATCGAGCCGCGCTTTATGGCGCGGGCGGTGATTAACCTGTTGCGCAACGCGATTCGCTACGCCGACCGGCGCGTGGAAGTGTCACTGGTGAAGTTTGGTGCCGGCTATGAAGTGCGGGTGAATGACGACGGCCCGGGCGTGCCGGTGGAAGGGCGGGCGAAGATTTTCGAACCGTTCCTGCGCCTGGATGCCAGTCGCGACCAGCCGCACCGGCGGCTTCGGCCTGGGCCTGGCACTGGTGCAGCGCGTGTGCCGTGGCATGGCGGGCAGGTTGAAGTGCTGGACTCGGAGTGGGGCGGGGCGTCGTTCCGGATGACGTGGGCGTATTCGAGTAACGAGCGAGGAACGATGGAGACAGATGTGGGAGCTGGCTTGCCTGCGATAGCATCACCTGTGTCTCACTGAAAGACCGAGGTGCCTGCATCGCAGGCAAGCCGGCTCCCACATTTTGATTGGGTTACCCAATTAGAAGGTGTATCTCGACCATCACCATCACCGACGTCTGCAAGCGTCTCTCCACAATCGGGCTTTGGCCGGCCTTGTCGGCCAGGTACTGCACGTCCAGCAAGGTCGAGAACTTGGTGTGCTCGCTGATCGGCAAGCTCCACACCACATTCATGCCGTTGCTGATATTGCCGCGCTGGCCTTGTAGGCCTTGAAGCGACTCTGCGCGGCTGGCCGGTGGTGACGCCGTACCAGGTCTGCATGTAGTTGCTGTCGCCAAAATGGCTGCTGAGGCTGGCGTCCAGCGAACCGTAGTCGCCGTCATACAGGTTGGTCCCCAGGCTCAGCTCCAGATGGGTGAAGGCCTTGCCGGAATCCTTGTGATCGTCCTCCTTCAGCGCATGTTCCAGGGTCGCGCCGATAATCACCCCACCCAGGTTATAGCTGCCACTGACACCCACCTGGGCGCGGGTCTTGATCTCGCCCATGCCTTGAGTTTCTTCGAGCCCGCCGGCCGCTTTTGCTCTCGTCCTTGCGTGAGCTGCTGGCGCGACGTAGCACTGAAACTCGCGCCGCCGCCGTCATACCCCCAGCCCAGGCCCTTGTCGGTGTCGAGGAAATCCCCCACGGGCTGACGATGGCTGCCCCAGCACGGCGCGGTCACCCGCTCGTCGCTGCCGCTGTAGCGGGCAGGTTGGCCACGCCGGCCTTGAGGGTGTATTCCCAATCTTCGGCCCGCAGGGTGTCGGCGTGGCCAGCAGGCACAGCGAGGTCAGGGACAGGCACAGGGGTTTTGAACGCAGGAGGGTCTTCATGTGAGGTCAGAGACTCAAGGGGTTGTGGGGAGAATCGGTACGTTGAAGTGGTAGCCGGAGGCGCTCAGGCCGTTGACCTGGCGGCTCACGGTGTCGCCCAGGCCATAGCCGTTGCCGGCCAGCACCGCGTGGGCGGTTGTCCACGGGCAGCAGGATGTAGTCGGTCAGCGGCTCGTCATGCAGTTGGCCGCGGATCACCAGGAAGCCGTTTTCCAGGCGCACGCTGATGCCGCTCAAGGGCGCGTCGGGCTCATGGGTGTTGAGCACCTGATAGGTACCGATGGTGTCGGCCCAGGCGTTGCTCAGAGGCGTCGGTTCGATACGTTCGCCCACCGGCACCCGCTGGCCGTGGCTGCGGGCGGTGAGCATCTGGCGGCCTTGCACCGTCACCACATCCAGCTGTACGCGGCCCAGCTCGCCGAGGTCCTTGAGCCAGAACCCCAGGAACTTCTGCTGTGCCCGCAGCCAGCCCTGGCCGTCGCGCAGCAGTTCGAAACGGGTGTCGGCCAACTCGCCATACAGCTTGCCGTTTCGTCCTTGATGCGGAACACGCCCAGGCCGTGGCATAGAAACCGGCCAGGCGCGTGCGGTCGATGGCTGCGGGCACCTGGCGAATTTTCAGCCCGTGGGTGGGTTCCTGGCAGGTGTCGGTGCATACCGGGTTGCGGTCTGGGCCTGAAGCATCAGGCGCAGGGTGTCGGTGGTCAGGGACACACCAACTCTTCGGCGTTGCTGTCGTTGGCCATCACGATCACGGCCAGTTGCTGGTCCGGCAGCATTGTCAGTTGCGCGGCGAAATCGTCGCGCCACCGCTGTGCTGATAGGTGCGGATGCCCGGGGCCACCGGCTCGTCACCGCAGGGCGCGAGAAAACCATCCAAGGCCCATCTGGCAGTCGAAATCCAGGGCGTTGCCGGTGTTTTGTCGGGTGAACATTTCATCAATCGACGGGCTGCCCAGTACCTGTTTGTCTTTGTAGAGGCCCCGGGCAAAAAGCATGCGCACGTAGTGGCTGAGGTCTTTGGGGCTGGTCCACAACCCACCGGCGGCGAGGTCGCGTACCTGGGCGTCGGCGCTGGCAATGCCGTCTTCATAACCCCGGGCGCGGAAGCCCGGTTTGCGCGCCGGTACCAACGAAGCTCGACTGGTTCATCTCCAGCGGCTTGAGCAGGCTATTTTGCAACGGGTTTTCGAAGTCTTGCCGCTGCTGCGCTCGATGGCAGCGCCGGCCAGGGCGTAGCCGAGGTTGGAGTAGGCCACCTGGGTGCCCGGTGGCGTGCTCAGCCACACCCCGGAAATGCGCATCGGCATCTGGCCCATGGCGAAGGTGTTGCGCACGTCCCGCAGGTGTTCACTGGGCAGCCCGGACTGGTGGCTGAGCAGGCGGCGCAGGGTGATGTCGCGGTCGGCGGCGGCCTGGTCGGAGTGAAAGCGCGAGCGTACGTAGAATTCCCGCAGGGTGTCCTGGATCGGCGCGTCGAGGTCCAGGCGCTGTTGCTCCACCAATTGCAGGGCGGCGGTGGCGGTGAGCAGTTTGGAGAGGGCACCGGCGCGGAAGGCGGTGTTAGGGGTGACCGGTTTGCCGAGGGTTTTGTCGGCAACCCCAAATCCTTGGGCCCAGATCAGTTCCTGGCCGTTGACCAGGGCGATTGACAGGCCGGCGGTGCCTTGCCTGGCCATTTCAACGGGGATGCGTTTTTGCAGGTAGCGGATGATTGCGCTGTAGTCGCCCTTGGGGATAGGCGGCGGGGCGGTGGCTGGCCAGGCAGCCGATGCTGCCCAGCAGGCAACCCAGCAGCGGGATACGGGCGCAAAGTGCGAAACATGATGAGCACCCGGGGGGTGGTTTGGATGCTCGAATGCTAGGGGCGGCCCGTCCATGCGTCTTTGTGAGCTTGTCGGGAAAGTGTCAAAAGACTGTAAACAGGGGGCCGCCCCGGGCTGAGTTACTTCAATGCCGGGTCTCCAGGGTTAAGCTTCTTCCACGACTGCATCACCACCTGCGCCTTGGGCTCTTTACCGTTCTCCAGGTAATACTGGATCAGCGACAGCCGCGCATTGCGGTTATACGGCTGCAACGCCAGCAGTTTTTCCAGCTGCTCACAGGCCTGGTCCACCTGCCCGCTGTCATGCAGCGCCACCGCCAGCACGTAGGTGTATTGCGGGTTCGCCGGCTCAAGGCGCGCAGCCTCGCGCAGATGCGGCATGGCGTTGGCCGTGTCCCCGGCGCGAATCAGCATCAGCCCTGAGTGTGCTGCAACAGTGGCGCCTGCGGGTGCTGCTTGAGGTTGTCCGCGATCAGCGTGCGCGCCTCCTGGGCGCGACCATTGGCCTCCAGCCACTGCGCCAGGGTCACCAGCGCCGGGAAGAAATCCGGGTCGCGCAGCAGCGCCGTACGCAGCTGCGCTTCTACTTTGTCGCCCCGACCGCTGGCCTGATACAGCATCGCCAGGTTGAGGTTGGCTTCGGCCCGCTCCAGCAAGCTCAACTGCACGTTTTCGTATTCCACGATCGCCTTGTCCCAGGCCGGCCCAAGGCCTTGCCCGGCGGCGCTCAGCAGGTCCCGGGGGGCGATGATCCGAACCGCCAGCACCGGGTCCCGGAGCAGCGGCCCATACAAAGCGACCCGCTCAGGCGGCGGCAGAAACGCGCTGATCGCCCGCACTGCGCTCTCGCGCACTTGCGGCGCCGGGTTGCCGAGTCCCGGGTCGCCAGTTTCAGCGCCTGCTCACTCGGGTAGTTGGGCAGTTCTGCGAGTAACGTCGCGCGCTGGATCGCCGGCAGGTTGTTGCGGGCCAGTTGGTCATACAAGGCCTGCGCCGCCCCCGGCTGACCGCCACGGATCAACACCATGCTCTCGGCGTAACGCGGCGCATGCTCGGGCTCGCTGGCACTCCAGAGCTTGAACTGCTCGCTGACCTTGTCCCCGGGCCGCGGAATGCTGAAGCTATGGTCATGCCGCAAGTCATTGCCCATGTAGAACTTGCCGGGCATATGACAATCGACACAGAACGAACCCGGTTCGCCGGCCGCGTGGCGGTGTGTTCCGGGGAGTCGTAATTCTTGGCCTGCAACCCGCGACCGTCCACGTGGCCACGGCAGTTTTGCCTGCGGTGTTGTGGCATTGCAGGCACACGCCATTGCCTGGCGCTTTCAGCTCGGCGCTGTGGGGGTTGTGGCAGTCGCTGCAGCGCACACCCTTGTCCGCCATTTTGCTTTGGGCAAAGGAGCCGTGTTCGAACACTTCATCCTTGATCTTGCGTCCAGCGCATATAGCTCGCGGGTCAGGACGCTGGGCAGGTAGTCGTCCATCAGGCGCTTGCCGACGGTATAGCCGTCCCCAGCGGCGCACGGCGGGCGTGGCAGCGGGCGCAGGTTTCGATCTCGACGGTGGCGTCCTTGTCTTTCAGGTCCAGAGCAAAGCCTGCGTGCAGCAGGTCACCTTTTTCGCCGCCCACGCCACGTGGTTCGACGCCGGGCCATGGCACGCCTGGCAGCCCACGCCCAGGCTGTTCCACTGGCTGTCGAAGCTGTTTTTTGCGGCGTCGAAATTGCGTTTGTAGCCGGTGGTGTGGCATTCCACGCACATGAAGTTGGCGTTCTGGCTGGGTTTGCTCCAGTGCAGCGGGTTCTTGAAGTTCACGCCCTGGCCGGGTAGAGGTGGAACCAGCGGTTTTTCTGCGTATCCCAGGCCACGCCCAGGGCTTGCAGGCGCCCGTCACCGACCTCGATCAGTACTGCTGCAACGGGCGATGCCGAAGGTATAGGCCACCTTGAAGTCCGCAGCCTTGCCGTCGGCGCCGGGGTGTTGACCCAGAACTCATCGCCCCGGCGCGAGAACCGAGTGGTCTCGCCTTCGCTGCTGAAGGACACATCGTTGAAGTCGGCCGCACCGTCTTGGGTGTGGCCGCCTGCATTGCCAACTGGTGGTGCGAGCCTTGCCAGTCCTTGACCTGAGCCTGGTGGCAGCCCTGGCATTGCTGCTCATCGACCATTGCCGCCGGCGGCACAACGGCCACCGGCTTGGCCACGGGCGCAGGTGGCGACACCGGCAGCGTGGCGTACTGGCCTGGAGGAAAAACCAGATCCCGGCCATGGCAACAGCAACAGGGCGATCACGGCGGGGTACAGGTAACGGCTGGATGAATCACAGTGAGGTACGGCTTTATGGTCAGGCTTGGGCATTACGACTTCCGATGTCCGATGCATTGACGCTCTAACGGCGCGCTTAAGCTTCGTGCAGCTTTGACGTTGGGCGCATGCCTGTCAAATCCGTGCTGTGAAATAGCTCCCAC
>JAKKPZ010000868.1:0-14372 GCA_022814885.1 Ditylenchus destructor | reverse complement strand
ACATTCTTCTGAAAATTCAAAGTAACCTTCATCTCCGTCTTGAAGCTCTCCATCACCAAGCTGTTTCAAAGTCTCAAGAAATTCAATTTCGTCTGGATCTACTCTTTGGTTCTGTGTAAGCTTAAATGACGGACTAAACAGTGGCCATAATTCACTTCTTTTAATGTTTTGACCGATAATTTGACCTTTACTACCTTCTTTTACCACTGGAGCACATTGCCTAAAGGCACCTCCCAGAATTATGAGTTTTCTACCAAACGGCCTATCAATATTCTTATATAATCACCCTACAGCGCAAGTGTGACTGTCCGTGTACCCGACGCCCAGAATTATGTACTCCCGCTACAGGGGTGTGTGATAGCTCATTTTGTAGGTCTCGACGAGTCAAAACGGAAATACAAAAGATTTTGGACCGCGATCTCGAAAAGTGCCATTTTTTGGCCAAAAGTGGCAAAAATGCATGTTTTTTACGCTACAAGGAAAACTTTTTTTGTACCCCCGATACAGGGGTCCGCGATAGCTCATTTTGTAGGTCTCGGAAAGTTGGTATACGAATCCGCAAAAATTGGGTACCGGAGGTCTCAAAAAGTGGCCATTTTTTGCCAAAAAGTGGCTTTTTTGGCCAAAATTTAACATTTTTGAACCAAAGCTGCTGCGATGCTGATTTTTTGCACCCGGGGGTTTTCGATGGTGCTGAATCCGAATCCGGGCTCAAAAAACTGTCCGGGGTACCCCCAGGGCACGAAAAAAAATTTTTGTCGAAAATTTTTTTAGCCCATTTACCCAGAAAAAAGTGGTAGCGTTGTAGCCGCTGTGGCGCTCCCCTAGTTGCATACTACTCTTAAAGATCTATTAATTAATTTATTTGCTCTTCTTGGAGCGTCGGGTATATGTACAATAAAGTAAGCAATTACAGTGTCAATAATACAACAAATGATACAGAACAACAATCATATAAAGCGAAGACAACATATATAGCAATGAATGTGTGACAAGCCCAGACATTTAGGGGGAAGATTTCTTGGATTTTTATGGTACTAATTAAATTGTGAAATTCGTTGGGGGATGTTTTTCGAATATGAATTGGTAATTTACTGTATAGCCTAGCAGTACGGATAAAGAAATAATGCACCCGGACTTTAGTAGAACATTGATCTGTTTTAATCTTATATAAATCACCTCTAGTAATAGTTTTCATAATGATGATAAGCAATGATGATAAGCGAATTTCATAATGATGATAAGCAATCAGGCATATTCATAAGTTAATCCACAAAAGAAATTTTGTGCAAAACACGTAAGCATTGGAACTGTGAAGAAAAATGTCTCAAAACAGTCAGATTCAAATCAGATGCTCGTGTAAAATGTATCACAGGTTTTTGCTATCATTAAACACAATTTCCAAAATTGGGTCTTCTTATCTCTGACAAAGCGAGAATGTTACCACTGTTAAATTATTCACATTTAAATCTTCAATTTTTTAAATCAAATTTTTAATTTAAAGCATCAAATGTCATTTCACTTCGGTTTGGTTGCGCGTAGGAAAATTCTAATTTTTTAGTGGCTCACTTTCCGCTACCCATCATTTGTTTTCTTACATGCAGAAAAGAAATGATGGCTATGGTTAGTTTCAGAAGCGAATCATTGTTCTCTGGACAATGGCTTTGTCTCTCTAACGCCCAGAAATAAACAAAGAGCGTGCAGCAGGCTGTGAAATCACAATTGTGGAATATAACACTTCCTGATCTATATCCGAGGCAAAGAGAAAGAACGTACCCTGGAATTTAACCCAGAGTTGACTGTACTACTTTCTCACATTCGGTCAATCTATATCACCAAAATAGGCAGAATGTCAGAAACGGCTAATATCTATGCCAAAACTGATCTCAAACAAAAATCAACAAGATCACGCAACAAGATCAGTTTTGGCGGACCGCCGGCTTCGCTCATTTTTCAAGAGTCTTCCATAATGAATTTATAGACGGCATATTCATTTATCGAGACAATTTTTCTGGAAAAAAGCCACTTTTTGTATAAAAAATTACATTTTTGAATCAAAGGTCTGATTTTTTATGTTACATTGTCATAAGAATTTTTATATTGATGATAAGCAAGCACGCATATGTATAAGTCATTCCACAAGAGAAATTTTATGCAAAACAAATAAGCATTGAAACTGTGAAGAAAAAATGTCTCAAAACAGAGTCGGAGTCAAGTTAGATGGTCGAGCGTTCCAACGTAAATATATAAAATGAAATAATAATAAACGTTTATAGCTGCCGTATACATCCAAATGAGCGTTTTCCTAATCAGAGGGAAGTCCTTTCTTCAATTCGTATTTCTCGCGCGAAGAGAAGTTCGTATCTCGGAATTCAATCAAAGCTGCCTTCTGTAGGACAAATACAATTTTGAACGATTTTGGCGAAACGGCCGAAGAAAAGCCTAAAAAATTTTTTTTTGATGTAATATCGATTTTCTGTTTTTACAGATGGAACTAGACAAAATAGTAAATACAAGAAGGGTGAACCCGCGGCCTTCGCCGCGAGTGAGGTGAAATGTCCACTTTTTGGGAAAAATGTCCAAAAAAGCCACTTTTTTGAGATCGCCCGAAAAAAATTTTTGCGGATTCGTTCTTAGAATTTCCAAGGGAGCATTTTGAGCTATCATGCTTCCCTGTATCGAGGGAACTCGAAAAGTTCCAAAACGATCCCAGTCCGAAATATTTATGAAAAAGGCCACTTTTCCCAAAAAGTGAAATTTTTCTAATCAAAGCATAAACTAATGGACTAAATTTTAGCTCCCGGATGTTTTCAGAGGCGCGTAATCCAAATCGACAATTTTCGACCGCACGCGTAACGCATGCGCGGAGCGTTTTTCAGATTTTGGCCTCGCAAATATCGAGCGCAATGCGGTTGCGCGCCTCGCTGGTTACTCAATATTTCGTGCTTTGCTTTACAAAGTGAGGTCTAATCATACGATATTTGGGTGCAGGCTTCGGGACGATTGTGAAATCCCGAAGACCGAATCCCGAATTGTGATTTGATTTCCGCCAAAAGTACCGAATTTTCCCGAATCCGAATCAAGTGTCAAAGATCAACTTTTTTTCAAATTTTTTGCCTATTATTGGGTCTTTCAAAACAAAACCCGCCATGGAAGTAAACAACAGTTACGAAATTCGATTTGAATTTGCCTCTTTTCACGCCTTTGGCATACAGTATATGAGGTATTTTGACGCATTTCGAGGCTTTACAAGGACTCTTGAGTCAATATGATGAAACCCTTGGAGAGTAAAGCGACCCGGCTGAGTCCGAATCCGGGATCAGATTTGGACTTTGATCTTTGATTTTTGAACTTTTTCCTTTAAAATATGGAAAATCCCAATTTTAAAGGAAAAGTTCAAAAATCAAAGATGAAAGTTTTAAACTTTCAAAGATCTGATCCCGGATTCGGACTCAGCGGGGTCGATTTACTCTCCAAGGGTTTCATCATATTGACTCAAGAGTCCTTGTAAAGCCTCAAAATGCGTCAAAATACCTCATATACTGTATGCCAAAGGCGCGAAAAGAGGCATATTCAAATCGAATTTCGTAACTTCCATGGCGGGTTTTGTTTTGAATGACCCAATATATATCTTTTTTAACAATTGTTGGTGCATTTATATTCTCAATTATTGTTTCAATTTACATAAACGTCATTTGTTATCAAGTTCCATTGATATTATCTACGAAAAAACGGTTTTGGGCCATTTTTTAACTTTTTTAGCTATTTTGTCATATTTTTCCTTATTTTATTACAATTTCTCAGCAGTACTTTCTGGCCAAAAGTACCGAATTTTCCCGAATCCGAAGCCCACCCCTGGTGTACATGCTATTTCCACCCAACATTTCCTTTTAAACTCTAAGCCATTGAGTCTTTGAAAAGTCTTTTTATTTCGAAAAATGCAGAAATTTGTGAAAACAATTTTTCTAAGTAATCACATTTTTGTGAAAGAAAGCAATCAGAGCAATGTAAAATTCAACGCCACACAGTACATTTATACATTTTTTATTCAAATTTCGCTCAGAACATAGCACTCGTTTTCCTATTCAACATACAGGGTGGCGGGATTTCCTGAAGTGTCTAGTTTGTCATGTAAAAAAATCAGCTCAACATGATTGGAAAAATGTTTCAATAATTCAAATACAAATAGATGAAAAAAAATTGCGCCACCCTGTATTTCAGTTATCGTCCGAGTAATAATTAGAACATAATTTTATTTAAAATACTTTTAGTTGCTTCACAAATTAAAAGTGCCGAGATAGACATGCTCCGAAATTGCGCTAGCGCTGTCATATATATTGTCATATAGCTCCAAGAAGCGTCGTTCAGTAGCAATTATAAAGTGGTTTACTCTCTATGATACGAAACTCATTTTCTGCTTTATAGCAAAAAATAAGAAAATAGCTCTATACACAAAACTGGCTCACGACGATGAGCACTTATAATCCAGATCTTCGTGCTGCAAATGAAAGGGAAAGCAGCCTCTTCTCTACAGTGATATTCAAATAGCCTGGACATATCTTCGCTTCACATGACTTGCGCCTTCATTTTCATGAAAATGAAAATATCTGACTCCGGAAACGGGTGTATCAGACCGGTTTTTATCAACTATTCGTCGAGGAAACAATAAAAATTCGTATTATAGCGCATTTCTGATTGAAGACAAAGTATCTCTTTCAGGCCGTAGGAAAAATGAAGATGGATTTTTTCCTGAAATCAAAACTTACGCACAATTATAATTTTTTCTTTATATGAAAAACAGACACAACAAATCTATTAATGCAACATATAGCATAACAGGAAAGATTTAAGCGCCTATATGATGGATTTTTTTAGACAAAGTTAGTCTTTTATTGGAATCCACTTTCAAGGTTCTCCCGTTCAGAATGTGTGGTGCGCCATTGACTGCTTGGACAACCTGAAATTTAAGATGTTAACAAAGATTTTTTAAATATATTGTTAACTTGTTTAGCTAATCAAAAGATAAGAGAGTCAAAGTTAATGAAAATTGTAATACAGTCAAACCTCGGTATAACCCCCCCCCTCTGGGACCAGTTATATCCGGGGTGGTGTATTAACCGGGGAAAATTTTCCAAAGACAAAAATGGTCCAAAAACGGCCCAAAACAGTCTTTTTTGAGTTTTTAGGCTATTTTTACCATTTTTACTCACTTTTTCATTAAAATGACACTATTTTACCTAAATTAGGAGCAAAATTGAAGGAAAAATTTGAAAATTCGGGAAAAATGCTCAAAATTTTCTCTGGCGCCGCCAATGGCGGCGCCGGAAAAAATTGTTCATGTGGTAACCCTATGCTTTTTTTTCTTCCGACCCTTTATTCCAGGCCCAAGGGGGAGGGGTATAGCGAGGTTTGACTGTAGTACTCAATAAGCTTTTTACCTCTTCCGCTTTCTGGAATGAGACGTATCCATAGCCGAGTGAACGATTTGTGTTGCGATCCCGTTTCACTTCCCGATGCACAATTTTCCCATATTTGGAGAATATTTTAAAAAGCGAATCATCGGTCGCATCGAATGGGAGATTGCCAGTGTAAATATCGAATTTCTGGTCTTTTGATAACAGTTCCCTCTTTTACCGTTAATTATGTGATAATTTACTTCTTTCTCCGACCAAAATCCCACAAATTCCGCTCTGACAGCTGGCAAGCTCTCCTTTATTTCGCATCCCCGAAGCTCTCCATAGCGTGAAAAGTAATCACTCAGCATTTTTTCAGTGATATTCGGGGTTAAACTCGTAACAAGCACGTCAAATTCACTTGTTGCATAATTAAGCTTCACTTGAGCGCCATCGGTAATGTGCGGTTCGGCGTCTATAGCGTAGTCCAGCTGAAAACGTAAAATGTATTTGCATGAGACATACAATGTTGCACAATAAAGTAAACGGCTGAAGTAGGAACGTCGCATGTTGGAGTTTGCATTTTCGTATTTTGGATTGACAATTTTTGTACAAAACACTGCTTCAATGACTTTTAAGATCTTCTTTATTACTCAAATAAGGTTAAGTCACTACAAGGACAAAGAAGATTTTAATAATTTTAGTTGTCATTCAGAACATTATGGAAGGCTACCATAATTCAGCATGAATTTTACATGAAACTTTTGTAGTGGTTGCTATTTTGGATACTGCAAAAATAAATGCTAAAAATTTTACCGTCCACCATAAGGGAAGCGAATTTGAAAGAATGGGATGTAAATTTTGTAAGCTATTTAAAGTTTAAACATTCAGTCGAGCGCCGATAAACCGACACCCCTTTTTTCGAATTTCGATAGTGAATTTCCTATTGATTTTTTATCATTTTTTGCTGTGGCCTTGAAATTCTCTATCGGCACTTATTTCACAGAAAAAACATGATAAGAAAAACAATAAGAAATTCACTATTGAAATTCAAAAAGGGGTGTCGGTTATCGGCGCTCGACTGTATGTTATCGTGGCCTAAATTTCCCTTTCTCTTACACTCTCGCCCACCTGCACCGAGCTGTAGCTATCCTAAAGCTATAAAATACTTACCCAAAAGTTCCATGCTCGACCATTCGAGAAATTGCTCTGACCATTCCTTCTTGTTCCGGGTTGAGATTATCCTGAACGAAAAATTGATTATTAACGAAAGTGTGTACTATAAAAACTGTACTGTTATACTGACATGTTTCATTAGGGCAAGAATGATGAGCTGGGAGTCCGCAATTTGCTCGCCATTCAGTTCCACAAACGGCACTTTGCCTTCTTTCGAGCGGAGACTCAGGGATTCAACGATCTGAAAGTGAAACGTTAGAATCTTAAAAATCGTACAAATTTTCAAAATTTTCAAAAAATGGGAACTTTATACCAAAAAAACAATTTTTCTTGAGTATTTCCCAGAATGTTTGCCTATTATTAACTCCTTTATAAATTTTTCTAAATAATCCCGTAAATTACCTCATGGTTTATCTTATAGTGCCTCAGGAAAGTCTCGACTTTGAGACAAAACGGCGAAGCGTTGGGCACAGATTTGGAGCGAGGAAACTGGTACAAATAAACGACGTCGTGCTCCCAGTTCTTTTTGTTGATCGTTGGTTTACTTGGTCGGGATCGGTGGCAGGTGAAGAGATTGTAGAAAAATTTGGCAATTGCGAATACGAGTATTGAGATTATGGCGGTGATTAGAGTGCAACCAATACTGCATCCCATATTTGGACTGAAATATAATGAGTACAATAATCGGACAAAATTTTAGTTTCAGTTCAGTTCGAGCAAAATTGAAACAGGAGTAATAGTCAAGAAACGCCGAAAAACTTCGATAGTTGGAGAAAAATTTACAGTTATCAGCAGGGGCGGCAGAAAAGCTTTTAGGAGTAAGCTGAAAATTTAAGCAAAAAACCGGGAAAATGAGAAACTTTAACGTTTTTGGGTGCAAATTGGGCTAGAAGATCGTTAGATTTTTGCCCAAAAATTGATATGCGCCTTTATAACATTATTAGTTCAAACCTACCAAATTTGGAAGTATTTCTAAAAAATTTTCAAACTGCATTCTCTTTTTTGAATATTTCTTTCCAGGAATTTTGATTAAAAAGCTGATGTTGTCAAACGGTTTTCACCCAAAATGGATCAATTAGCATGGGCGGGATATTGGTCATGTCGCTTCAATAATAACGCAAACATGTGAACTTTGCGCTTAGAACCATGTTACAAATTTGCAATTATTTTGCCAAAGAAACAATTTTGTCCTTATAGAGTGAAACTAGAGGGGTTATATGCGAGACAAGACAAATACTCCAAATACAGCCAATGCGCTAAATGTGGCCAAATGTGACTAAATATTGCCATATTTGTCAAGCTGAAATACATTTGGCCACATTTAACACTTTTGGCCATATCAGCCGTATGGGACCACACACATCGGTGGAATCCAAGAGTAATACTGATACAATAAAAGTTGATTTCTCGAAGTATGATCGCGCCAAATAAGTCGATTCAATCCAAATAACTGTTAAAATAGAACTATTGTTCAATAAATCAAGATGTGTAGTCAAGTTGAATCGACAATGGGCGGAATAGATTGAATTTGAACAACTTTGAAGAATTTGAACTATAATTGTACTATAAATTGATTACATTGAAGAAATTGCAGGTGCCCAGAACCATTTCTTCACCATTGCAGTAAACACCAAAAGAGACGCCGTTAGATGGGCCGAGATGAGAGATCGTTGGGGAGGGAAATGAATGGCGTCGGTTAGAGAAACAGAGACCAATGAGATATGGAGAGAGAAAACGAGCAGACGCAAACAACAAAATAAAAGGGCTGGACGTCTCCTGCCTTTTTCCCCCAGACCTCCGTTTCTCCGCTCTCCTGTAAGTCACCTGTATGACTTTGCATGATGAAATTTTAAGATACCATGAACAAAAAGCCTGATTTGAAAAGAGGGAATTCTCTCGAAAATAAGGGCAAATGTTTGGTTTTGTATTTCTCGAGGACATAGAATCATCAAATTTGTACTGTTAACACGGAACATCGTGATAACTGCAGTAAAATGAATTAGCAAAAAATTTTGAAGAAAAGAAAATTGCAATTTGTGAAAAGGACATTACAAAAGAAAATCCAGCGGGAGTTAAAATTAGTCAGTTAATTTCCACAGACAGATGTCGTCAATCCAGAAAAACTAACTTGACAAAATAATTTATAATCATTTCATAAAATATAAAATTTCATTAAATGGAAAAGGAGACATAAGGACTCATGTGGTGGACGAGTGTCGCGACGAAAGCTTAATAAAAACGCCCAAGAGTCTTGGGCAAAAATCAAGAATTTAGTCAAAACCAAAAATGAGACTCGTTCCATAAATTGTCAAATAATTCAAAAAAGTGTTTCGTTCACAAAAAGTTTGCTGTTCGAAAAATGGAAAACGTCTAAAGAAAATTTTCTAAGAGCAAAAGAAAGGGAATGGCTGGAAAAGGCGGCTGGCAGACAGATGTCGTCCCCACAAAAACTTGCCGTCTTTCGGCCAGTCTTTTGTCAAGCAATCAATGACAAAAGTAAAGGAGAGAATATGCACCATTTTTTTGACACGAGCAAATCTGAAATACAAAAAATGATTCAAGTTCTCGAGTGTCACTAAACGAAAACTGGACTTGACGAAATAATCGGGAGGCGTCATCTCAAGAATCTCGCCTTGTTACTACCTGAATAAAGATGAAAAATTTTGAATGTAATAAGTTATCAAAATTCAGAGAGTTGGTTCAGAGAACAACCACTATTCTAACAAAGAAGGGGAAAATCACCTACAGTTCCCTAAATTGTCACAAAAGTTGAGACGTCACGACTCTCGAAAATCGGCCTAAAAAGTCAGAGAAAACTTAAAAAGTGTCTCCTATGTCGAGAATATGGAAACACAAAATCTCGGCACCAAATCCAAAAATTTTTGTGGCCGGAGGATTCAATTCAGGTAATGTATTCTCCCCAATGGACAAAGAACAGATTTAAGGCCCCAGCCGTCTGGTCTTCAGATCGGGGAGTGGGTAGCTGTTGAATCATATGCGGAGCTATGAATGAAGAGAGATAGAGAATTCAAATAAAAAGAATGACTATAGGTAAAATGGAGGGCGTGGAAGAGAAGCAGAGGAAAATGGCAGCAGAGTGCACATAAATTCCACCTCTTCACAGACAGGTATTCGAGATCAAATTTTGAATAGGTTCAAAATGCGGCCAAATAAATGATTAATAAAATTTTAATTTCTTCCAGAAAATTATAGAAAATGTCCCTACAGAAATCAAACTTTTCCCATGTCCTGGGGCACAAAATTATAATTGATGCTGAACATTTCCGGTATGGTTTCTGTTGGCCTCTTGATAAGTTCTCCTGCTAATTTCCTCTCCAACTACTGCCCCCAAGGATTTTTCCAATGTAATCCTCAAGAATACCCTCACGGTTATATTCTCAGATCTATAGAGAAATTTCTGAATACGGAATGTCAGAATGAAAATTTTCAAGGGAAGTTTCCATTCACTTTTCTTTAGTAATGTCACACATAAGTTTTTGACTTCAGATTGTCACAGTGCTCACCCACTTCGAGCCTTCCCAAGCGTTTATGGTGAGCCATCGATTGATGCAGCGCAGTACTCCGTTCGCTCAGCTCAGGGACTTTGCGCCACCGGCATTGAAGGACAGTCAAAACTTCCCTGCGCTTTCAACTCAGGCGATGGTCACTTTGCATGCGCCAGTGCCATTTTATATGTAAAGATGTTGCGGAATACTTATGTAAATGTTTCATTTTTGACTTTTTATATTTGATGATTGATTTGTGATCATTGATCTTTCGGCACTTTCTGGTAAAATTGTGATTGGTAAAATGTTTCACTTGTAAAATGTTCAATGCTTGTGATAAAAATTGACGTCGCTTTCAATTTTTAGTGATGTTTTCTAGTAATTTTTATGCTGATTCTCATTATCCATATATACAATATTCTGGGGAAAAGATCTAGAAAAATCACAGAATGTCAAAAAAGATTGAAAACGAGAATGTGGATCGAGATACCGTCACATTGAACAGAATCCACTTGATCTTTGGTCTCTATTCCAATACTATATTTGATTATTACTTTCGAGCATTTCATATCAATTTTGCTATGCACTTAAAACTTTCACTTCTTGTGATACATCAATTGCTTTACATATTTGGCAACTTACTGAACAATACTGTAACAATTTTGTTTTATATTTTTGCGCAATAAAGGCGTTTCATCCGGACTGGTTATCGCTAAAAGTGTAAACTTGACAGAAAGCTAAAAATTTAGCTCTCATAGGTTTCCCTGACGTAATGTTTCGAGATTATTGAGTAGTCCAAAGGTCTTGGAAGAAGACACCGAGCCAGGCCAAAAGACCAGGTAGTAGAACCTGAAGTTTGCTATAGGAACAGGATCCGGCTGGCGAGGGTGGCGAAGTAGGACCACCCGCGATCTCACTACAGCGGATCTTAGAATGTCTAGGGAATTGATCGCGGAAATGAAATCTGAAACATTTTTCAAAATCTTTTGGAGTGTGAAAATTATGAGACTATATTCTAAGCTTTTGAATTCCAAAAACGTTTGCGAACAATCCCAAATTCAGTATACAAAATTAAATGTGATTCGTTCTCATCCGACATTCTTGACGACATTCTTGATCTTTTTTGTCGAAACTAACCGATATTTTTACTCAAAATAATATTTGGTGAGTAATTTTATAAATTTTACAAAATGCTTAGTATATTTTGAAAATTTCAAAGATTTATTAGCAGCAATAATCATTTTTCGTAAAAGTGTCTGTGTAGTTCAATGCGAGTGAGTCAAGTAATCGGTACATGAGGTTAAGGGTTCAGATCTGCTCCACGCACAAACTTTTCTCTTGTGGTTTTTCTAATGCCTGTGATGTTTACTCAACGCTTGGACGTATTGCTACTTTGTAGCATGCCGAAAATTTATAAATCCTGAGGCATAAGTGAATACTCAATGAGATTTTTGGATTTGAAATCAGTTTTCAAGAAAAATTTTTAGGTAAGTACAGGATTAGAGATTGGAGAGACGATGTTCCAGCATTAGGATGACTTTAGGTCTTGGGATTTCTGATCCAAAGATCCTGGATTTGACGTTATCTTTTAACTTTGGTCTATGGCAATACCCAAAGTTGGTTCACATATGGGTTCAGTTCATTCTCTAGACTTCGTAAGTGTGACTTTTTATAGTCAGAATTCTCGGATGATCTGGCATTGAAGAGCAAGCTACCTTGGTTGGGCTTACGAGGGTACCGTTTTCTGGCGTTTTGTTCGTCTTAGCTTTTGGACACTTTTTATGGTTATTTTCCAAAATTTTGAAGTTTTTTGTACAAAATAGATAATTTTTGGAAAAATACGAATCAAGGAAAATTTTGGGCAAACCTTGAGATCTCCAGTCGTAGAGTATTAGAAATCATAGAATCTTAGATTAAAGTCTCATTGTCGAGCCATATTTTAGATCTAGAAGTCTCTATCTCGAATTGTATTGGAGATTTTTAACATTTTTGCCAAATCTGAAAGAAGTATATTTTATGTTGCATTTTAATGTTACCGATTTTCTTGACTGTCAATCGAATGGAAGTCCTATGGCTTATATATTATATGCAGTTTGCAGCATTACAAAAATTACAGGCTAACTGTTCACTTCGAGAGAAAAGCAGAGGAAAACTGTGAAATACTTCTGTGCTTCCTTACCAGAGAAACAGAGAGAACGAAAACTTCTGCCTGACGGCCTTTCTTTTACTTCACCTGCAAAGGTTTTGGAACAAAATCGATCGAAAACTGTCGGGAGTGTGCGTCCGTCATTCCTCTCACCTTGCTTCCCAGTCATCATTTTTTGCGCTGTTGGCTTGCGGTTCTAACGGAATATATACGGATTGGGAATGTTAGGCGGTGTGTCGAAGCCATTTTGGCTTAGGACGTTAGTATGGCAACTTATTTGTTGCCTAAAGGTATATTGATATGATACTACATTTATATTACCTATTTTTGCTAAAGTTATTACAATGGAATCTCGTTATAGTTCGGAACTCATTTCTGTTCTGACCTCGAAATAGTGTGGTTTTGGCCAAAAACCTGCGCAAATTTGACAATAAATTTCAAATTTGAAGAGAATTTTCCCTCGATATAATAAACAGCTATGTAATAAATCGAGGTTGGGAGTTAATATGGCAACTTATTAATATGAGAATATTAATACGAGTTAATATGCCTACTTATCATAGCCTAACGATGCTATGATATGTTACAATGGACTAGTCTGGATCAACTACTGGACTTCGTTATACTCTTGCCCAGGATTAATTGCCGTGCGGGCATGAAGATTATCTTACCGAATTATTGCACTATTATATTACTCACATCAAGAAATCTCTCAGCTTCATTTCCAGGCATCATTTTCCGTTGTATGCCTGCGATTCTAACGGAAACAGTTTGGAATTGGATTAAACAAACCGTTTGTCTAAGGGATTTTGGCTCGGGAATTTATGATAGGAGGTTTATTATTTTACATAGAGTACAGTGTATTATGAATCAAGATTGGAAAATGCAACTTATTTGTTTATGCCCAAATATGCATATACCTTCTCTTTTTATTAAAGTTATTACAATGGAATACAACACAAACCCTAATTTGAAAAATAATTTTTTCAACATTGTTTTAACATTCCTTCGAAGTGTACCATGAAATGAATTATTATTTTATATTTAAATTAACACCGATACTCTATTATGTGAATGACAAGAGTATAAGATAACTGATTGAAGCGGGCAGACTTATCATCAGCATCAACACTCGAAAGGAAGTTTCGAGATATATTAGGCTATGAGCGTCTTACTGAAGATGCCTCTACTCATAGCCTAAAGTTTAATAGCCGTCTAAGACTGAGAGGCGAAACGGTTATTATTGTTTAACAAAATATTATATCAAATTTTTCCCTTTTCTCTGCGTTTCTGTGTCTCTAGAAACGTTATATTATATAGATACTTAAACGATATTCAAAAGCCATGTTTGAGAAAATTTAACGATTGAGAAAAATTATTTAACGCGGACCAAGGGACCGGGCAAAATTAAATAGAGACCGGCGTTGAAAGGAGACTCGACTGTTCTGTATGTATAATTTTTAATTTTAAACATTCCCCTCACCTTGATTCCCAATCATCATTTTTGCGCTGTAGGCTTGCGGTTCTAACGGAATATATACGGATTGGGAAATGTTAGGCGTCTCTAAGCCATTTTGGCTTAGGTATTTATGTCCCAAGTTTTATTATTAGATCTCTGAGCTTTCATTATGTCGATTATTTTATATCAACTATTAAACTAGATACCTTTCTATATCCAAACGACACCTGTTCATGAGAACCTACTAAAGAAGTTATTACAATCGACATAGTAATTGGAACACATCTGTTGTGTACAATTATCAACACCATGATGTTTACAATGTGCTTCATGTAATAATTTACCTTATTATCGTTTATCTTGCTGAAAATTTTAGCCACAAAATGGAGACATTTTGCCACAAAATTAACAATTGCTGACGTAACAAGAAAAATTTTATTGAAATGTGGAAATAACACGGACATGGTTTTTGGTAAATGTCCTATCGTAACCATTTAACGTACTTGTAATGTAGAATTTCCAACAGCATAATGTTTACGATTTCCTTCGCATAATAACTTACCTTATTATCACCTTACTTGCCATGAAATTTTGCTGAAGAATTAATAATTGTTTGATTATATAGTTACCAATGCTCATTCTTTTCACATTTTCTTCACCTGTTCTTTTTCTCATGTAGTGTTTATATTTTA
>JAKKPZ010000867.1:0-14437 GCA_022814885.1 Ditylenchus destructor | reverse complement strand
TGGTTTGGCCGGAAATTCCTGTCGGTGTTTTTTATGTGGCCATTTTATCAGTGATCAATAATTTTTGGGGAAGTGTTTATACTATTTAATGCACAAGAGAGCCCTTTATTGGAAAATGTGGAAAGCAACCCTTTTTATTTTTTTCTTTCCTTAAAATTATTAATTCTCAAAAAAATCTCCCTCGCGATTTTGCAGAGCAGCTTGGGACCAGTCATTCTACAGTAGAAGACCATTTGAAAGTATAAGAAAAAGTATGGTGCTTGGATACCGCACCACCTGAACGATGCCGACAAATGGCAGCGAATGTCCATTTCCGCCAATTTATTGTCCCGTTACCATCGTAAGTCCTTTTTACCCCGCCTAGTAACAGGGGACGAGAAGTGGATATTTCACGCCAACTTTCGCCGCAAAAGGCAATGGGTGGGCCCAGGAGAAAAGGCAAAACCTGATCCAAAGCCAGATCGCTATGGGAAAAAGTTAATGCTCTCCGTCTGGTGGGATATGGAAGGCGTGATCCATTATGAACTGTTGGGCAGAAAGGAGAGACTCACAGCTGCTACGTACAGTGCTCAGCTTCGCCGGCTTGCACAAGCCATCAGGGAAAAGCGGCCCGAAAAGCCAAAGGTCATCCTTCAGCACGACAACGCTAGACCCCATGTTGCGAAACTAACCAAAGAAACACTTCAGGACTTGAGCTGGGAAGTGTTGCCACATCCTGCATACAGCCCAGACTTGGCCCCGTCAGACCACTGGTTGTTCCGGGATTTGGCCAACGAAATTGCAGAAAAACACTTTGAAAATGATGACGATGTCAAAAATCACCTTGATTTGTATTTTGCTCGTAAAAAGAAAATTTTCTGGGAAAGAGGCATCCGCCTTTTACCAGTAAGATGGACACACATTGTAGATCATAATGGTGATTATTATGAAGAACATTGATGAATAAATGTTTGATATATAAACGTTTAAAAACACCGACAAGAATTTCCGGCCAAACCAATAAAATTCAAATCGGGCTCGAAGCTCGGGCTCGGGCTCGGCTCGCCAAGTGAATCCGGAATCATGTCGAGCCCGAGCCCGAGCCTGGGTCGGTCAGGCTCGAAGCTCGGGCTCGCCGAATTTTGCTGACCCCTAATAAATTCCTTCAATTTGGCTAAAGGCGCTCTGAAATGGTTGGAAATTGAGACACATCCCGACATGGACGAAATCCAGGACTATTTGAAGGAATTGACCGGTGACCGGTAACCTTTTTTAATATTCCTCTCAAATTTGTTTCAAGAATCAATTCAGAACTGTGCCGCAAGTTTTTATTGGTGGCAAGTTTTTGGGCGGCGGAGATGACTCGGAAAAGGCCAAAAAAGATGGCTCGTTGGAGAAGAAATTGGAGGAAGTGGGAGCTTTGTGGAAGCCGAATAAGATGGAGTAAGTTGGCTTATACAAAACATATATCCTTGGATTGGTTTTTAGTGGCCTTTTTATTTGTTTACGTTTTCTGCATTTGGAAGTTTTGTGAATATTGAAGAAAATTTTTACGGCCAATTATTGGCATTGCAAAAATTAATTATCCAGAAACTGACTGCCAAAGGAAAATATTGGCTTACTACTGACTTCATTTTGGTTTCAGGATAAGATTAACTTTTGATTTTTCATTTTGACACCAATAACCGATCCATACAGTCGGCGGCCGATATAACGTCACCCATTTCACCGTTTTTAGTCAGAAAATGTTAAATCATGTATATTCACGATCAGATCCAGATTCAACTTTTTATTTTGGGTCTAGGTCATCTACATCAGATTTGGCACTTCCGACTAAAAACGGGGAAAACGGGGAAAATATAGGATGACGCTATATCGAGCGCCGACTGTATATCACTTATTGTCCGGACGGGTGTCTCTCGTGTGAAAATGTTTGGAATTCGACTACAATAACTGACCAATACCATACTCATTATTTTGCAGAAAAAACGTAAAAAACTCGTTCCGTAAAAACACTCGTTTTCCAGAAGAGAGCAGACGGCGATAAAAAAGTACGTAGATCATTGGCTGGGCTACAAGCGAGTGTGCACATTCCTTAACGCTAAATGTCCTCATTGTCGACAGGTGAAAGCTGCTGTTGATGGATTGAATTTCGCAAGAGGGCGGGACGGAAACATTATTTTCATAGAAATTGAATACCGAGATGACAATGAGGACTTCAGAGAATACTTGAGAGAACTCTATGGCCAAAGGTCAGTTTTGTGAAAATAATAGTTCATTCGACACTTGATTTAAGGCCCACATTTGCCACGACCCCGATATAATAACACCCGATATCAGAGGACCACACACCTCCTTTTTCGGCTCGCCACGTGCAAGGCATGGGGTACGGCTATTTGCTCACACATACAGTATTCCCCTTAGATGCCTCTTGGAGCTAATCCTACAAATGAGCTCTAGAGGGGTCTAATTAGGGGAGTGACGGGATAGGAGTTCCCTATGGCCTATTACTTCTGTTAGGTTGTCAATAAATTTTATACTGACATTTCTGAATGAATCAGAATTTGAAAATATGCACTTTCCGCACCATAAAAATTCTATTTTGGTTTTTAGGCACATTAAAATTTGTCCCATTTGTAAAAATGTTAATATTTTTGCCTAAAACCGACATTTACACATTTTACCTCTGTCATATATATGTCCTAAAATGAAATGGTTTCAGAACTTTGCCGCAGTTATTTTTGGATGGGACTTTTTACGGCGACGGCGATAAAGTTTTGTCCGCTGTGGCAGACGGCACTTTTGAAAAGAAAGTTCGCGAAGTTGACGCTTTGTAATTTCGGACTTGCGCTGGAGCAATGCGTCAAAATATTAATACTGATTTAAAATATTTGAAATAATTGATCTAATTATATTTGTGTACCATTTGTCATTGTCTCTACCAGTAAAGATTTAACTGCATTTTTAAATAATTATTGAGCACTATTGAATTAAATTGAATTGCATTAAATATTTAATAAATAACAATCCATTGTATTCGTACGGTAGAGACGTAGATACATGTTTTCCCAGCTTTTAACGAAGCGATGCTTGATAAAGGCAGGACGCTGGAATATTCTTTTTTTCGGTATTATATTTTTACAAAGAAAGAGAGATAGAAATAGTATGTGATAACCAAAAACAATGCTTTAAGTATAGGCTTTGTGCAGACAGTGAAAGGAGATTCGGACTCGGATTCGCCGATGCCTATTATTAATGTCTAATAAACTGATGAATGAGTAGAGTACATAAGGCAGGTGTTATCCAGAGATATTTCAGAAAAGACCATCATCAGCTGTGATTCAGAGAAAGGAATTCTGTCTAGGTTTTCAGAGTTTTGGTGCTCTAATAAAACTGGAACAAAGAACTCATTTCTTACCATATAACTGTCCGCTTTCATACTCGCTTACTAAAAATACCAATTTAATTCCCTATGAATTCAACTGTTGAAGAAGCATCGCTATTAATCCGCTATATTTCAGGATTAGTTCATTTATTGCTAATGTTCGCATCAACTTGTGGAAATTTTTTGCTTGTGGCAGTGTTTGTTAAGGTAATTTAAGGTCATCCCTAGGGCTGTGCAATGCTAACCTTTCCTAACCTTTGCTAACCCATGAAAAGGGAGGTTAGCATGCTAACCCACATTGTTTGTGCAAAAACCAGAAACGAAGAGGAGACACAAGAGACGTGAGACAAAGAGAGCGTTTTATTGTAGTGCCGCTCACTAGCACTTTATTGGCCTGGTTCTGAGTTGGTGCCAGGGAAAGAGAGACACGATTAGATAGTGAGAAATAACCGACTTTCCTCTGAATTAATCCGGAGTGGGTTAGCATGCTAACCTTCTGGGTTAGCATGCTAACCTCCCATCTATTTCAAAGGTTATGATTGGGGTTAGCATTGGGGCGGTTAGCAAAGGTTAGGAAAGGTTAGCATTGCACAGCCCTAGTTATCCCTAAAAAATTATGTTTAAATATATCTATGAAGCCTGGAGCACATGTGCGGGGAAATTTTTGAGTTTTGCGAAGTTGTTATTTGAGACGATGAGAATTATTAGACTATTATAGAAAATTTCGGAACAAATTTATGGGTTAGTTTTCAAAAACCTTATGAATGTTTCAAATTGCAATTACCGTATTTCCTCTAATATAAGCCTTTATAATTGTATCCTAATAATAAACACCATAGGGAAAGAGAAATAGTGCGAGTGACCATATATTAGACATCCCTGTAGGGTATTGAAGTAATATAACCCCGGGGATTGTATTAGATGAAATACGGTATGTAATTCATTGACAATAAGTGCGTAAAATTAGTTCAAGCACTTTCTATGGGTTATTCATCGATTTATGGTTGTAACTTAAAATTCCCCCGAATGAACGCTTAAATTAGAGTGACTACAGTAGGTCTTTAGGGCCACACCCAATTCAAATCGGTAACATTCTTCGTGTTGGCTTCACAAATGTTGGTCTGCGATATTGTCGGTCTCATCGTATCCTTTATCGTGGATGTGCCTCTTACGTTCAGCGGTTATTTGGTCGAAAATCCCATCTCCGCGCCGTTTCCACAACTCTACATTGCATTTGTCGATGGCATTGGAGCGTTTGCTTATGTAGCCACGATTCTATTTGCAACGTTACTGGCACTGAATCGTTTTTGCATATTTATGGCTCCGTCTCTGGATCGTTTCTTGTTTCGACGACCTAATATTTTCATGTAAGCACATGAAAAACTTCTTTGTTATTGAATCGGGGAAAAAGAACGTTCAGATTCGAATTGAGCGAAAAATAATATTTTTGGCGAAAAAGTGACTTTTTCCATAACAATCACCTCTTGGTACTAAATCGAAAAGTGTAAGGAGTTGTACGGCGAAACCTCTGGAATCAATTGGGAACGTACAAACGCGAATTTAAATTTTTAATGTAGCCTCTGCGAGACCCATCCAACGCCAAAATATGAAGCAAAAATTAAAAATGGGGAAAATATTACAGCCTAATTAAAAATAGATCCAGGGGCCGATCTATATCAAGTGCTCATCTGAGCATGCTCAGACGCTCAGATGCTCAGAACTTCCGTCTATATCAAATTCTGAGCGCTCAGATGCTCAGATGCTCAGAAAGAAGGGAAATGCTCAGAAAAGTTTTCTGAGTGCTCAGATGCTCAGAATTTCGGTCGATATCAAAATTTAACTTTCTGAGCATTTGCTCAGAAAATAAAAACACGCTATTTTACTGTTATTTGGTATTATTGATATTATTTAACCACTTATGTTATGTTTTTTTAAAGTAAAAGTGTCCAATTTGACTGTTTTTACTCTATGAGTTGCATTTCCTTAATAATTTTCAATATTTATGTTCAACAAATTCAATTTAAAGCCATATATTTCATGTATTACAGTGATGAATTCGGTTCAAACATTATCTTAAAGATAAAACGATCATTTCTTATTTAATTTCTCATTAATGTGCTAGTTGTATGTGTTATATTGTATTTATTTGATGAAAATTCTTGAGAATTTATCAATTTAATTTAAGATTTGAAATGATTTTCGAAGACGAACTCGATCTCCTCGGTTTCAGCGAAGAAGAAAATGACCACAATCAAGCAACAGTGAAGCGACTCCGGATCCTTTTACTATGTGATTGGTGACACAGCAGGACCAAGCAAACATTCAGTTCGAAACGCCATTTCCCAGGTATTAATAAAATTATTTTGACAAATTATTGGATAATAACTCGTTAAGATGACTTGTAATTTTTCAAATTGTGAACTTCTTGATTGGTTCTTGGTTAATTTAGGACGCTAATTTAGGTGACTCGAGCGACAAACGCCAGATTATTCCAGCAAACGGTGCGATTTCCCGATGATATGAATCCCGAGCAATTTTTGGATCGACATGGCGACTTTTCGCTCAACGTAATGGTCGTTTGCGGGCCTCAAAGAAAGATTTTTTACGCCAAAACAGCAGCACCCGGCACAGCTGAAGCCAGAGCCGCAGGAAAACAAAAGCAGACTGAATTGATCAATTTTTTTGTTAGATAATTCAACAGTTTCTTTATATTGTGATTTTGAGCTGTGAATTAGAATTACAACAAGGGTCAAAATGCCGCTTCGCGGCATATTTGACCCTTGTACACGGTTAGGGTGCACAGCGTCATATTGGGTTCGTCATCGCTTCGCGCACCGCCATCAGTATGCCCTTGGCTGTTGTTCGGGAGTGAAAAATGAGTTTTGAGCGCAAAAAATTTTTTTTTCCGAAAAAAATTTTTCGTACCCCGGGGGTACCCGGCCATTTTTTTTGACCCCGGATTCGGATTCAGCACCGTTGAAAACCCCCGGGTGCAAAAAATCAACCACGCAGATGGTTCGGTTCAAAAATGACCATTTTTGACAAAAATGGCACTTTTTGCCAAAAAATGGCCACTTTTTGATACCTCCGCACCCTAATTTTTACATTTTTGGTCTTCCCTCGTCAATACCTACAAAATGAGCTATTATGCAGCTCTGTAACCGCGGAACACAGTAACTTTTCTTTGTAGCATCGAAAAACCTACTTTTTGCCACTTTTTGGCAAAAAATGGCCACTTTTCCATACCTCCGCACCCTAATTTTTACATATTCGTTCTTAGTTTTTCGAGACCTACAAAATGAGCTATCATACACCTCTGTATCAGCGGAACACAGAAAGTTGGTTTTTGTGTCAGACAAGTTTGTCGTCGTCAGACAAGTTTCTTATTACTTGTTGCAGCAATAAAACAGTAAAATACCAAAATTTTCCAAAAATTACCATAGGGGGGACCCTATGGATTTCGGAAAAAAATCTGAAAATTTTTGTCTTGGAAAAAAATTAACAGGTGTGTACAACTCAATGTCCTGAGCAACTTTTACAAAGACACCATGGGTATCTGAGACGTTTTTGGTAAAATATGGTGAAAATCGCCTCAAAAATGGGGTGTTTTCGAAAAAGTGCATTTTCAGTGAAAAAATTGTAAATTTGAAAAATTCTAAAAAATTCATCGGAATCTAGAGAAAAAGTTGATATAGGGTCATCAACATCAGATTTATGACAAACATAGCAAAAAACAGTCGAAAAATGTGTTCTGAGCATTATGCTCAGACGAAAAATCGTCTGAGGATTTTGGTGCTCATCTGAGCATTTCCCGTGCTCAGAAATTTTTGATATAGACTGAAATGCTCAGAAAATGTGGTTTTCTGAGCATCTGAGCATATGCGTCTGAGCATCTGTGCATTTTTGATATAGACCGAGATGCTCAGAAATAGGTCTGAGCATCTTAGCATTTGATATAGACCGATTTCTGAGCATCTGAGCGCTCAGATGCTCATCTGAGCATCTGAGCACTTGATATAGATCGGCCCCAGGTGTGGTGTCACTATTCGGTCAATTGATTTTGGTTTGCCCTTTGAAAACCTCGACACAAAACTTCCAGATTGATTGGTATTCAACCCTTGTCAAAATGATACCATACGCGAACTTTTTTCTACCACTCTCCAATCAAGTTCAAAAATTTTCAAACGATTAGCAAAGTACGCATAGAATTTATACAAATTTTTTCACTTATATTTTCAGATCAATAAGCATAGTATAGGGATATATCGGTTTTACAATGACTATGTGGCTCATTTATATGATAGCAACTTTAATGAAGAATTCAGGTATATCCAATATATTAATCAACTTACCCCTCAGAAGGTATCTGAATTTGAGGAACACTTATAACATTTCTAATATCATTTCTAACAGTGGTATGTGCTTTTTATTCTGTTCAAGAATAGGGCATTATTAAACGATTATTACACTAACATTTTAGGCAAAAATAGTAATCGGAGAGTGTTTCCCAATTGCAATGCTGATTCTTTATTTCATTATTTTCGCCAAAATACGATACGATTCCGGAGGGTTCCGCTGCACTAGGATCTTGATTCAAACCAGAAGCATCAGTAAGCTTGAGAAAACATTTCTTATACAAGTAAGTGTAAGCAATCTGTAACGAATGAACTAAGAAACAAAATATGACCATGGCAACTTTTAGGCCATAATTTTTACTAATTCCAAATTTTGAGACTTCAGGCCAAAAACTCTGAAATTCGGATAAAAGGTGAAGGATCTCAAATGCCTTGTCTGGCGCTCAATCGCTTGAGCTAGTAAGTGCAAGCAATCTGGAATTAATTCCAGATTGCTTGCATTTGGCAGAAAACTAACCGCCAGAATTTTAAAATTGAATTTGCTCAGGTGAAAACCACCTGAAAATGGGCACGTTAAGCCATTTTTCCTAACCAAAACCCGACCATAGTCGAATTCGTACTCCAAAAATTGTTCCTGGAGGCCTTGTGAGATCCCTCAACAAGGTTACCGCCACCCCGCACTAAAAGTGCGTGTCCAGGAAAATGCCTCAGCACAGTGTGCCGGGCAGTAAACATAACAAAAGCCTCAATTTCGCGTCATTTCAGCTCAAAAACGTCAAAAAACGCAATTTTCCCAACTTTCGTGGCGGGACCACCCACGATCTGAGGTCAAATTCGGATTCTCCGTAGCCGAAAGGGGGTAAGTACCAAAAATCCCAGTCCATTTCAGACGTACTAATTCGTTTTTTCTACAAAATACATGAAAATGGGCATTTTTGGGCAAAAAAACTGAAAAAACTTTTTTGTGAAAAAATTTCAGGATGTGTTTGAAATTTTATGAAAAAGTAACATTTGAGGTGTTGCTCGATCATACTGTACAAACGAAATATTCATCCCTACGTTTTAAATTAAAATCTAGGGTCTCAAAGTTGACCCATTTTACACTGAAAAACGCAAAGTGTACCAACTTTGAAGCCCAAAATATTAACAATAAACGTACGGACGAATATTTCACCCACCAGGTATGATAGAGCAACACTTCAACTTGCTTCCTGGCAAAAAAATCACTGACATCCTGAACTTTGATTTTCAGCTGAAAACGGCTGTGACGCTGTTTGAAACAAGTCGCGCCGATGTGAATTAATGAACTAAGAAACAAAATAGGACCATGGCAATTTTAGGCCATAATTTTTACTGGAACATTCTAGAAGAATGAGTAATGGCTAAAATAACGGCTAAGACTTAGTGGCTTCGACCAAGCTCAAACGTGCCATATGTGAGCGCAAGGTATTCGAGATCCTTCAGTTTTTATCCAAATTCATACTCATTCTTCTAGAATTTTCCAGTAAAAAGTTATGGCGTAAAGTTTAAGGGGATTTTGACTTACACTCCTAAGAAACAAGAGAAATCCTCTATTAGAAAAAAATTTCCATATCGAAAAACCAGATATGGACTTTTAGGAATATTGAGATGTTGTTCATAAAAAAAGGAGAGAATTGTTTTTGGGATATCAATTATATGTTATGCAACATACATTAATGGTACACTTTAGAGCTTTATTATATGTGCAATGTATGAGGTCCGCTATGCGGCGTTTTACATAATGCCAGACAATGCGTCACACGGCCAATGGCCCTATATCATACGACTTCAACTAATGTCATCATGCTTAGCATTCACGCTATTGTGATTTTTATCTCAAACGCAAAAGTTCGGCATATCCTTCTACATGAAACATTCTTTTCACAAATTTTGCACTTTTTACCTAAACGATACTTTGTGGAAAAATCGACGCCGGTAGCGAGTATTCCGCCGGGAACATGACGTTTGCAGTATAAAATGTTTAGAAATATAAATTGTCACCAAATTTTTGTACTTGTTTATGATTTTCATCAAAGATATAGTCATTATCAATTTGTTTCCTTAAGATTTGATTTCCATGTGTGAAAAGTATAAAAAGTTTCCATGTGTTCACTGAAAATTTTTATACAAATTTTTGTCCGCTTGATAAGTATAGTGTCAACAAATGCTTCAACATCTTTCAAATCCATAACAAATTATCCTACCGATCCATGAAACAACTGATTCAAGAAAACACATTTCTCTTTTTTCGACGCGCGAACTTAAACCGCTAATCATATTGACTATTCTTCTAACATTTGGTCTGTAAAAACTAATATTTCAATTGATAGCGCAGTGCAAACATTTTACATTGCGCAAACTTAAACTGCTAATCCCGGGTCTCATATTGACCGCAATCCGTGGCTTAGTCTGGCCGGCCATCTCTGTGATCTATGGTCAGACCTTCAAGGATCTTTCCGACAGTTTCGACGAGCGGAATGACGAGGAGGTGATGTCGAAAGCCATCATGATCTGTATCTTGTTGTGGAAAGTTTTTGGTTCTGTTGTAAAAAATGAAATTCTGAGATAACTTTCACAAATATAGTGCAGTGTAAAATGTTTACACGATTCTTAAAAATATTGTTTGAATTTGCGGGCATATGCGGCTTGGTTTTTGAATGGGAATATTGCACTCGCTGTTCCATTTCATTTTTGTGATAGAGGAATGCTTTTCGGTTGGAAATTTTGTACGGCTTCTTCGCAAAAATTCGGGAATTCAATTTTTCCATAGAACAATACCAGAATATTTGCAAAAATTCCAATACTGTTTATTTATAGTCAACAATTATGGGAAATACTCCTTCAAAATATTCGTTCAAAGTTGTATTGGTTTGTTATATTTCTGATCAATCAATAAATTTGTTAATAGCACCGGTATTCAGATCGGAGATGATGCTGTCGGCAAAACCTGTCTCGTGCAGAGATTCACGCAGGTCAGTTATTATTTTAGAAGTAATTAAAAAAATTGTGCTGGTCACACTATCGATTGATTTGCAAGTTAGTCTATTGGTTTTTTAATCACTGATTCTTGCGTTTCAGAGTCGATTTTTTGGGATTATTTTTCCCAAAAACTTGCGATTATACAGAAAATACGTCAAAAATTTTTGCCGAACTCAGACCGAATTCGGCAAGACTTGCTAAGCTCCTTTTAAATCAATCCGGAAACACAAGAATAGTGATCAAAACAGACCGATCTAAGACCAAAATAGGCTACCTCGAAAATCACTCATCAATCGTTTTTAAAAGCTAGCTTTACTGAGATCAAACATCGTCAAATACAAAATAATGACAATAACGGTTTTAGAGTGTTTTCCCAAAACCGCTCCCTGGCGGCACACTTGGAGCGGGCTTTACGAATAAAATAGTGAAAGTTGATGATGACGAAATTAATCTTCAAATTTGGGTTGGTTTTATTTTACAGTTTTACTGTATCAAAAGTAGAAATAATAATTACTGACTAAATGAAATGAAAAATCAATTTTTTCGTCAAATTTTGGATCCTTGTGCTGTAAAAATTACTTGAAAAACATAGTATGGCGCGAATTTGAAAAAATTGTTTCGAAAAAAACTAAAAATCGAGTCCCTCTAAGGCGCACTCTGTAAGTCCGCAACGAGCAGAATCTCCCACTTTTTGGGGGTCCCGGACCCCAAACTCGCGAGTACCCCCCCCCCCCCCAAACCCATGATTTTAGGGGGTATCAATGTCAGAATTGGGTGTGACATACGTGTGTCACGTATGTCACGTAAAAGTGCAAGTACCGGATCCGGCCGTATGATACGTCAATCGCTTCGTCTCAGCGAGACAAGACGATTGGTACCGGTCTCGCCGACAAGATTTGCGAGTACCGGGATTTATGGCTTCCGGAAATCTTGGATTTGGGCGTGGTCCGCGGCGGAGGCCGCGGCTGGAGCTCCCACACTTGTAGCATGATAGGGTTGTAGCACGCGCCACTTGTAGCACGATGTCAGTTGTAGCGCGCTACAACTGCCGTACCTATCATGCTACAAGTGTGGGGTGCTACAAGTGTCATCGTGCTACAAGTGGGGGTTGCGCGGAACTCTATCGCGCTACAACTGTCGGTTATCCGGAGCTCTGGATCTCGCGCAGGAAGACGTCTCGCGCTGGGGTCCCAAAGGCAAAGTTACTTATAAGGTCATGCCAAGCAACTTTGCCATTGGGTCCCCTACGCGTGATATGCTTCCGCGCAAGATCCTAAATCTATCGCGCTACAAGTGTGGGGTAACGCTTAAACTCCCTCTAAACGCCCATATTTTGCCTCAAACATGTTTAACTATCATTTTTAGCATATTTATGCTCAAGTTTTACAGTTTTGGTAAAAATTAAGGAAAAATAATTTTTTGGGAAAAAATAGCCTAGATCTACATAGGGGAAATGGTTTAGGATAAGCTCAAAAAATTAGTTATCCTAATTTTTTACCAATATTATAAAACTTAAGCTTAATCAGCATAAAAATAATAGTTATGCATGTTTTGTGCCAAATATGGGTGTTTTGAGGGGCGATTTTATGATTGATTGCACTAGAAAAGCAAGATGCAGTGTATCGTGCTACAAGTGTGGGGAAAAGCGTTACCCCACACTTGTAGCGCGATAGTTTCAGGATCTCGCGCAGGAGCAAATCTCGCGCAGGGGTCCCAAAGCCAAAGTTGCTTGGCATGACCTTATAAGCAACTTTGCCTTTGGGACCCCAGCGCGAGATGTCTTTCTGCGCGAGATCCAGAGTTCCAAATATAACCCACACTTGTAGCACGATGTCGGTGCTACAAAACAACGATACATAAAAAAGTGTCAGTTGTAGCGCGCTACAAATGACATCGTGCTACAGATGGAGAAAACAGGCGCAATTTTCCACACTTGTAGCGCTGCTACAAGTGTCGCTATTTTACCCACAGTTGTAGCATAAAAGGCCCCTTTTCCCCACACTTGTAGCACGATACCACTTGTAGCGCGCTACTACTGTGGGGTGCTACAAGTGTCATCGCTCTACAACTGGTTCGTGCTACAAGTGTGGTTTCTCCGCCGCGGCTGTCCTATGGAATTGAACACCCTAAATTATTGCACAAAATTACAAACCAAATTATTGCTCATAGTTGTTAGTGAGACGATTTCTTCTAAGTGCAGATCTTAAGTTTAAGGATAAGTGCAAGCCTAAGCAACATGCCCTTATAAAAGTTGATTGCCTAAAATCTATAGCCCTTATTCGCCTAAAATATAATTGGCTTTGATAAAGTTTTGATATCAAGGATGAAATATAGCGGAAAATGTCGCTCTAAAATTATTTCAGGACACTCCAGGCCAAGAAAGATATCGCCCAATGATACGAAACGTCTACCGCTCAGCGCACGCCGTTGTACTTTTATACGACATCACACTCCAATCCAGTTTTGATTGCTTGCCAGAATTGTTGAGCGAAATCGAGCAATGCGCAGATGGAAAAGTTTTAAAAGTGCTAGTGGGTTGGTACTTTTTTCTTTTTCGGAAAAATATAAAGATTACTTTTACAGGGACCAAAAACGATATAAAAGACGAAAGAAAGATTCCCAAGAGCGTTGGACAAAACTTCGCTGATTCCAATGGATTTGGTTACTTCGTGGAAGTATCGGCGCTGGATGGCACCAATGTGGACGCGTTGTTTCAGGAAGTGGCGACTCGCTTAAGAAATGAGAAGAAACATTGCGATAAGAAATGAGAAAATTTTCATATATGTTTGAAATGAATGAGAATATTGTATGAGGCCTTATTAAGCCATAAGTTGTGCATGACAATATAAATGAAGTGCCTTTATTGCAGAAAAATAATCTGACGAATTCAACTCTGATTTTATTGCAGTCGTGAGATTGACCTTATATCGAGGTTCGACTGTATTTGGTTGTTGTGTCGTGTTAGTCGACAATTTTGTCGAAGTATTCTTAGGGTTTCTTCTTTTGTAGATTCTGCCTTCTTTCATCCCAACAGTACAACGGACGTACAACCCAAGCATGGCAAAATAGAAGGCACTCCTCCCATGGGTAGTTTCAAATAATTGAATGTCATCTTTCACAATGCAAAATTTTCTTTTTACTAGTAAGGTGGAAAGGGCGCGGCAAAGCCGCGCCCGTCGAATTCTCTTGTGTTCGGTATTAGTTATCATATTTTTCCATTTTTTAAATTTTCGATTTTTCAGTTTTTCCATTTTCAATTTTCAGAATTTTTCAGTATTCTTCGGTATTCTTCAGGATTCTTCGGGATTCTTTCGGTTTTTTCAGTTAGAATCTCTTATGGTTTGGTATTAGTTATCATATTTAAATGGTAACTTAAATCTCGAATCATGGATTTGGTAACTTAAATCTCGAATCGGGGCTCTGTCAACTTCAGTCACAAATCAGGGCTCTGTCAACTTCAGTCACACATCAGGGATTTGGTAACTTAAATCTCGAATCATGGAATTGGTAACTTAAATCTCGAGTCATGGGTTTGGTAACTTAAATCTCGAATCGTGGCTTTGGTAACTTAAATCTCGAATCAGGGCTCTGTCAACTTCAGTCACACATCAGGGATTTGGTAACTTAAATCTCGAATCATGGAATTGGTAACTTAAATCTCGAATCATGGGTTTGGTAACTTAAATCTCGAATCGGGGCTCTGTCAACTTCAGTCACA
>JAKKPZ010000866.1:0-14441 GCA_022814885.1 Ditylenchus destructor | reverse complement strand
CGTCGAGGAACATCAGGGCGTCCTTCGGCAGATAGTCGGTCAGCGTGGGGGGCGGGTCGCCCGGGGCGGCGCCCGAAAGGTGCCGCGTGTAGTTCTCGATGCCCTTGCAGTGACCGATTTCCGACAAGCATCTCCAGGTCGAAGCGCGTGCGCTGCTCCAGCCGCTGCGCCTCCACCAGCTTGCCGGCGCCGACCAGTTCCTTGAGCCGCTCGGCCAGTTCGATCTTGATGGTCTCCACCGCCGCCAGCACCTTGTCGCGCGGCGTCACGTAGTGGCTCGACGGGTACACGGTGAAGCGCGGGACCTTCTGCCGGATGCGCCCGGTCAGCGGGTCGAAGAGCTGCAGCGACTCGATCTCGTCGTCGAACAGCTCGAATCGGATCGCCAGCTCGCTGTGCTCGGCCGGAAACACGTCGATGGTGTCGCCGCGCACCCGGAACGTGCCGCGCGCGAAGTCCTGCTCGTTGCGCGTGTACTGCATGCGGATCAGCTGCGAGATGAGGTCGCGCTGGCCGACCTTGTCCCCGACGCGGGCAATCAGCCGCATCTCCATGTAGTCCTCGGGGGTACCAATGCCGTAGATCGCGCTCACCGTGGCCACGATGACCGTGTCGCGCCGCTCCAGCACGCTTTTTGTGGCCGACAGGCGCATCTGCTCGATGTGCTCGTTGATCGACGAGTCCTTCTCGATGAACAGGTCGCGCTGGGGCACGTAGGCCTCGGGCTGGTAGTAGTCGTAGTAGCTGACGAAGTACTCCACGGCGTTCTTGGGGAAGAACTCGCGGAACTCGCTGTACAGCTGCGCCGCCAGTGTCTTGTTGGGCGCGAACACGATGGCGGGACGGCCCATGCGGGCGATCACGTTGGCCATGGTGAAGGTCTTGCCCGAGCCGGTCACGCCCAGCAGGGTCTGGAACGACTCGCCGTCCTTCACGCCCTCCACCAGCCCTCGATGGCCGCGGGCTGGTCGCCGGCAGGCGGATAGGGCTGGTAGAGCTCGAAGGGCGAGCCGGGAAATTTGACGAATTCGCCCTGTTTCGCCGGCCCGATCGGGTCGAGTTTCTTCAGGTCTGCTATGGCTTCGTTGTTCTCTGGCATGGCTGTTCCCGACAGGTGGCGCTCGCGCCGGTAAAATTCAAGGCAACCGGAAAGCATAAAGCCTCATCCGGTTGCAGCGCAGCTTTCATCCCAAAGGACCTTTCCATGTCTATGTTCACCGCGGTCGAAATGGCACCGCGCGACCCGATCCTCGGCCTCAACGAACAATTCGCAGCCGACACCAACCCCAACAAAGTGAATCTGGGCGTGGGCGTGTACTTCGACGACAACGGCAAGCTGCCCTTGCTGGAGTGCGTGCAGGCCGCCGAGAAGGCCATGATGGAAAAGCCCACCGCCCGTGGCTACCTCCCCATCGACGGCATCGCCGCCTACGACAACGCCGTCAAGGCGCTGGTCTTCGGTGCCGACAGCGAGCCCGTCACCTCCGGCCGCGTCGCCACCATCCAGGCCATCGGCGGCACGGGTGGCCTGAAGGTCGGCGCCGACTTCCTGAAGAAGCTCAACCCCAACGCCAAGGTGCTGATCAGCGACCCGAGCTGGGAAAACCACCGCGCGCTCTTCACCAACGCCGGCTTCGAAGTCGAGAGCTACCCCTACTACGACGCCGCCAAGCGCGGCATCAACTTCGACGGCATGCTGGCCGCGCTCAACGCAGCTCCCGCCGGCACCATCGTCGTGCTGCACGCCTGCTGCCACAACCCGACCGGCTACGACATCACCCCGGCCCAGTGGGACCAGGTGGTCGCCGCCGTCAAGGCCAAGGGCCTGGTGCCCTTCCTCGACATGGCCTACCAGGGCTTCGGCTACGGACTGAAGGAAGACGGCGCGGCCGTCGCCAAGTTCGTGGCTGCCGGCCTGACCTTCTTCGTCTCGACCTCGTTCTCCAAGAGCTTCAGTCTCTACGGCGAGCGCGTCGGCGCCCTGTCGGTGCTGTGCGAGAACAAGGAAGAAGCCGCCCGCGTGCTGTCGCCAGCTCAAGATCGCCATCCGCACCAACTACAGCAACCCGCCCACGCACGGCGGCGCCGTGGTGGCCGCAGTGCTCGGCAATCCCGAGCTGCGCGCCCTCTGGGAGAAGGAGCTGGGCGAGATGCGCGTGCGCATCAAGGCCATGCGCCAGGCGCTGGTCGACGGCCTGAAGGCCGCCGGCGTGAAGGAAGACATGAGCTTCATCACCACCCAGATCGGCATGTTCAGCTACTCGGGCCTCACCAAGGACCAGATGGTGCGCCTGCGCAGCGAGTTCGGCGTGTACGGCACCGACACCGGCCGCATGTGCGTGGCCGCGCTCAACAGCAAGAACATCGAGCACGTCTGCGCTTCGATCGCCAAAGTCATCTAGGTGACAGCAATGTGTGAGGGAATCCGCCACGGGCGACGATTCCTTCACACTCTTTCCGGAAGAGCCCCGGCGGCGAGTGAATGTAGGGGTTAGGCCTCCTGCAACGCAGCGGATGCGCTGATATATTGCGCCGCAACATTCCACTCCAAGACCTCCGATGCTCTATCAACTCTACGAAGCCCAGCGTTCCCTGATGGAGCCGTTTGCGGACTTCGCACAGGCGCCTCCAAGCTCTACAGCCCTGGTGCCGTGTGGGGCCAGCTTCCGATCTCCCAGCGCATGGCCGCGAGCTACGACCTGCTCTAACCGCCTGGGCAAGGACTATGAGAAGCCCGAGTTCAACATCAAGTCGGTCAAGGTCGATGGCGCGGAAGTGGTGATCCAGGAGGTCGTCGAGTTCGACAAACCCTTCTGCGAGCTGCGCCGCTTCAAGCGCTTCACGGACGATCCGCACACCCTCAAGACGCTCAAGAGCCAGCCCGTGGTGCTGATCGTGGCGCCCCTGTCGGGCCACTACGCCACGCTGCTGCGCGACACCGTGCGCACCATGCTGCAGGATCACAAGGTCTATATCACCGACTGGAAGAACGCACGCATGGTGCCGCTCGCGAAGGCGAGTTCCACCTCGACGACTACGTCAACTACGTGCAGGAGTTCATCCGCCGCCTGCAGGCCGAATACGGCAACTGCCACGTGGTGAGCGTGTGCCAGCCGACCGTGCCGGTGCTCGCGGCCGTCTCGCTCATGGCCAGCCGCGGCGAGGCCCTGCCGCTCACCATGACGATGATGGGCGGCCCCATCGACGCTCGAAAGTCGCCCACCGCGTGAACAACCTTGCGATGAACAAGAGCTTCGAGTGGTTCGAGAACAACGTGATCTATCGCGTGCCGCAAGGCTTCCCTGGCGAGGGCCGCAGGGTGTATCCGGGCTTCCTGCAGCACACCGGCTTCGTGGCGATGAACCCCGACCGCCACGCCAGCAGTCACTACGACTACTTCAAGAACCTGATCAAGGGCGACGACGCCAGCGCCGAAGCCCACCGCAAGTTCTACGACGAGTACAACGCCGTGCTCGACATGGACGCCGATTACTACCTTGAGACCATCCGCACGGTGTTCCAGGAGTTCGACCTGGTCAACGGCACGTGGGATGTGCGCAACCCCAAGGGCCAGCTGGAGCGCGTGCGCCCGCAGGACATCCGCTCGACCGCCCTGCTCACCGTCGAAGGCGAGCTCGACGACATCTCGGGCTCGGGCCAGACCGAGGCCGCGCACAGCCTGTGCACCGGCATCGCGAACGACAAGCGCGAGCACTACGAGGTCAAGGGCGCCGGCCACTACGGCATCTTCAGCGGCCGCCGCTGGCGCGAACTGGTCTACCCCAAGATGCTGAAGTTCATCGCCGCCAATGACCAGCCGCAAAGCCGCGCCAGCAGCCGCGGCGGCCTGGGCGCCGAAGACACCGTCAAGCCCGGGCGCAGGATTCCCGCTTCGGTCGCCGCCAAGAAGGCGCCGGCGAAGAAGACCGCCACCGTGGCGGCGAAGAAGCGCGCCGCCTCCTGAGGCGGCCGCGCATCGACGACAACAGTCAGGTGAACGGGCTCGCCGCACGCATCAACGACGCACTGCCTCAGACGCAGTGCACACGTTGCGGCTACCCGGATTGCGCAGGCTACGCGCAGGCCGTGGCCGACGGTGAGGCCGGCATCAACCAGTGCCCGCGGGCGGCGCCGAAGGCATAGAGCGGCTCTCCTGCATCACCGGCCGCCCAGCCCTGCCCCTCGATCCCCAGTTCGGCATCGAAGGTCCGCGCGCCATGGCCGTGATCGACGAGGCCTGGTGCATCGGCTGCACGCTGTGCCTCGACGCATGCCCCACCGACGCCATCGTGGGCATCAACAAGCGCATGCACACGGTGATCGAAGCCCATTGCACGGGCTGCGAGCTGTGCATTCCGGTCTGCCCCGTCGATTGCATCTCGCTCGAGGTCGAGACGCCGGGCCGCAGCGGCTGGCAGGCCTGGTCGGCCGAGCAAGCCGACAGCGCGCGCGCCCGCTACGAGGTGCACGGCAGGCACCGCAACACCGACGCCCGCCTTGCCGAAACAGTCCCCGAAGCCGAAGCCCCCCAGGACGCCGACGCCCGCAAGCGCTCCATCGTCGAGGCCGCCCTGGCGCGCGCCCGCGCCGCCTCCCTGCAGCGACGCCCTCCCGCAGGCAAAGCATGACGCTCGACACCCTGCTGATCTACGTCGTCGCCTCGCTGGCGCTGGCCCTGATTCCCGGGCCGACGATGCTGCTGGCGCTGTCCAACGGCATCGAAGGCGGCATGCGCCGCGCGAGCTGGGGCATCGCGGGAGCGTCGTTGGGCAGCAGCGCGCTGATCGCGGTCGTGGCGCTCGGGCTGGGGTCGCTGCTGGCGGCCTCCGAATGGCTCTTCAATGCCATCCGCGTGGCCGGCGTGGCCTATCTGGTTTGGCTGGGCATCAAGCTCTGGCGCAGCGAGGCGACCGACCTGCGCACCGCGCTGGCCAGGTCGCCGCTCGAAGCGCGGCCGCACGGGCGCATCGCCCTCCTGCGCAGCCTCGCGGTGGCGCTGTCGAACCCCAAGACGGTGCTGTTCTTCGCGGCCTTCCTGCCGCAGTTCGTCGACATCACGAAGCCGCAGGGCCCGCAGTACCTGCTGCTGGGCGCGGTGTTCGTCGCGCTCGACACCTGCGTGATGCTGGCCTACGCGGGCGCCGGCACGCAGGCCGTGCGGTTCCTCTCGCAGCGCGGCATCCGGCTGATGAACCGCGGCTGCGCGGCCGGCATGTGGCTGCTGGCCGCCACGCTGGCCGTGTGGCGCCGCCCCGGCTTGTAACAAGTTCTCCCCCAGGCTTCGCGCACTTCGTGTCGCTGCGCCACCCCCTTCCGGGGCAACACCTGCGGCCCGGCAAAGCCGGTTCCGCGGTGTTCCTGGCAATACCGGTTCAACCTCTGCGCTTGAAGAGCATCAGCAGCACGCCGGCCAGCACCACGGCCACGGCGTACCACTCGAAGCGCGTGACGGCCTCGTTGGCGATCCACACGCCCAGCAGCATCGCGATCACCGGGTTGACGAAGGTGTAGCTCGCGGCCAGGGCGGCCGGCGCACGCGCCAGCAGCACCATGTAGGCATTGAAGGCGATCAGCGAGCCGAACACCACCAGGTAGACCCAGGCGGCAAGCGCCTCGGGCCGAGGCGGCCAGCTCATGGTCTCACCCGAGACGGCCGCCAGCCCCATCAGCACCACGCCGCCGCAGAGCATCTCGCTCGCGAAGCCCATCGCGCCGGGCGCGAGCGGCAGGCTGCGCTGGCTCAGCACGCTGCCCAGCGACCAGCAGGCGGTGGCGATGCAGATCGCCACCAGCCCCTCGGGCGACGCGCGGAAGCCGCTGCCCTGCGTGAGCATCAGCACGCCGACGAGGCCGAGCGCGATGCCGGCTGCTTCCAGCTTCGACGGCTTCACGCCCCATATCAGGTTGAGCAGCGCGATCAGCAGCGGAATCACCGCGATGAACGCCACCACCAGCCCCGAGCCGATCGACACCTCGGCGTAGGCCGTTCCGCCCATGCCGCCGCCCAGCATCAGCGCGCCGACGATCAGGGCGTTGCGCCACTGCGCGAGCGACGGCCACGGCGCCCCGCGCCAGCGCATCCAGGCCGCGAGCAGCACGCCCGCGAACAGGAAGCGCGAGCCCATCTGCAGGAAAGGCGGGAAGCTGATCAGCGCGTACTTGATCGCGAGGTACGTGGAGCCCCACACCAGCCACGTAGCGGCGAGGCAGAGCCACAGCAGCGGCGGCAGCCCTGGCCGGGCGGCGCCGGGCGAGGCGTGTGCGGGAGAAGCGAGGGTCGGCATCGAGGTGTCTCTTCTTGTCTTTGGGTCTTGGCGCCCGATGTCGGGTTGGTCTCGGGCGTCGGTCATGGTATGAAAGCCGACCCGGCGCAGCCATGCATGTTTCATGGTTCTGCGCTCTTCCCACCGTCGATTTGAAGGAGTTGCATGGACTTCGCCTTGAACCCGCCCTGGACGCTCACGACACCCGCATCCTGGCCGAACTGCAGGCCGACGCGCGCCTGACCATGGCCGAACTGGGCCGTCGCGTGCACCTGAGCCAGCCGGCCGTAACCGAGCGCGTGAAGAAGCTGGAGGCCGCCGGCGTCATCAGCGGCTACCGCGCCACCGTCAACCTCGGCAAGCTGGGCTACGGCATCCGCGCCATCATCCGCGTCGGCCGTGCCGACTACGACCTGGTCGTGAAGCTCGTGCAGGAGACGCCCGAATGCGTCAATGCCTACAACGTGACCGGCGAGGACAGCTGGATCCTCGAGATCGCGGTGATCGACGTGAGCCACCTCGACGCGGTGGTCACCAAGTTCTGCATCCTGACCGAGACGGCGACCTCGATCATCCTGAACCCGGCGCGCGAGCACCAGCCGATGCTGCCGCCGCGCAGTTCGGACGTGAAGCCGCCCATCAGGAAGATCGTCAACGCGTAGCGGCCAGCGCGCCGAAGGCCGCCACCACCTCGGGCGGCGCCTGCACCATCTCGATGAGCACGCCCTCACCCGCGATCGGGAACTCGTCGTTCGCCTTCGGGTGCAGGAAGCAGATGTCGAAGCCCGCCGCACCTTTCCGGATGCCGCCCGGCGCGAAGCGCACTCCCTGGGCAGTGAGCCATTCGACAGCCCTGGGCAGGTCGTCGATCCACAGGCCCACGTGGTTCAGCGGCGTCGTGTGGACGGCTGGCTTCTTCTCGGGGTCCAGCGGCTGCATCAGGTCGACCTCGACCTTGAACGGGCCCGCGCCCATCGCGCAGATGTCCTCGTCGACGTTCTCGCGCTCGCTCTTGAAGGTGCCGGTGACCTCGAGCCCCAGCATGTCGACCCACAGCTTCTGCAGCCGCAGCTTGTCGGGCCCTCCGATGGCGATCTGCTGGATGCCCAGCACCTTGAAGGGACGCTCGGTGACGGCGGTCATGCTGCGCACCCTTCCGCCTGCTCCTGCACCTGGCGCGCATTCAGGCCGAGCTTGCGCAGCAGCACCGTGTCGGCCTCGACGTCGGGGTTGCCGGTGACGAGCAGCTTGTCACCGTAGAAGATCGAATTGGCACCCGCCATGAAGCACAGCGCCTGCACCGCATCGCCCATCTGCTGGCGGCCGGCGGACAGACGCACGCGCGCGGTCGGCATCGTGATGCGCGCGACGGCGATCATGCGCACGAAGTCGAAGGGATCGACCGGCTCCGAGTCGGCCAGCGGCGTGCCGGGCACGCGCACCAGGCTGTTGATGGGGACCGATTCCGGGTACGGATTCAGGTTGGCCAGCTGCGCGATCAGCCCTGCGCGGTGCACCGGCTGCTCGCCCATGCCGACGATGCCGCCGCAGCACACGCTGATGCCGGCGCTGCGCACGTTGGCCAGCGTGTCGAGACGGTCCTGGTAGGTGCGCGTGTCGACCACGTCGGTGTAGTACTCGGGCGCGGTGTCGAGGTTGTGGTTGTAGTAGTCGAGGCCGGCGGCCTTGAGCTGGTGCGCGTGGTGCGGCTCCAGCATGCCCAGCGTGGCGCAGGTCTGCATGCCGAGGCCTTTGACGGCCTCGACGAGCACGGCGACCTTCTCGACGTCGCGGTCCTTCGGCGCGCGCCATGCGGCGCCCATGCAGAAGCGCGTGGCACCGGCGTCCTTGGCCGCCTGCGCGGCGCGGACCACCTCTTCCACCTCCATGAGCTTCTGCGCCTTCACGCCGGTGTCGAACTCGGCCGACTGCGGGCAGTAGCCGCAGTTCTCGGGGCAGCCGCCGGTCTTCACCGACAGCAGCGTGGCCAGCTCGATGTCGCCTTCGGGGAAATGCTGGCGGTGCACGGTCTGCGCCTCGAACAGCAATTCCATCAGCGGCTTGTCGAGCAGCGCCTGGATCGCCTCGACGGACCACGGACCTTGCGGCGTCGCGATCTTCGCGGGCCGGTGGAGCGTGACTGCTTGTCGGAAGTCGTTGGCACCCATCAGTTGAACTCCAGAATGATCTGATCGACGGCGAGCGATTCGCCCTTGTTCGCCGAAATCTTGCCCACCACGCCGTCCTGCGCAGCGAAGAGCACGTTCTCCATCTTCATGGCTTCGATGACGGCCAGCTTCTCGCCGGCGCGCACCTGCTGCCCGGCTGCACCGACACCTCCACCAGCAGCCCCGGCATCGGCGACATCAGGAACTTGCTGAGGTCCGGCGGCGCCTTGTACGGCATGAGCTCGAGCAGCCGCGCGCCCAGCGGCGACAGCACCATCGCCTCGATCTGCGTGCCGTCGTGCGACACGCGCAGCGCCAGCGGGCTCTTGCCCGCGCCGCGCTCCACCTGCGCCGTGAAGGGCTTGTCGTTGGCGATGCCCTGCACGCGGATCGCACCCAGGGTGGAGTTGCTGTCGATCTTGTAGGTCTTGCCGTCCACGGTCACCGAGCTCGCGCCGGTCTTGCCGTGGAAGTCGGTCACCGAGACCGGGTGGTGCACGTGCTTGCCTTCGGGCCCCAACTCGACCACCACGAACTGCTCGCCCACCTTCACGCCGTGCCCTTCGAGCTGCCCGCTGATGCCCGACGCCCGCGCGCGATAGCGGCGATGCACGTAGGCCGCCAGCGCGACCAGGAACGAGGGGTCGGCGTGCGGCACGTCCTCGGCGTGGAAGCCCTTGCCGTAGTGCTCGGCGATGAAGCCGGTATTGAAGTCGCCGGCCTGGAACTTCGGGTGCGCCAGCAACGCCGCCTGGAACGGGATGTTGCTGGAGATGCCACGGATGGCGAAGCCGTTGAGTGCCTCGCGCATCTTGGCGATGGCATCGTTGCGGTCCTTCCCGTGCACGATGAGCTTGGCGATCATCGAGTCGTAGAACATCGGGATCTCGCCGCCCTCGTACACGCCGGTGTCCACGCGCACGCCGTTCAGGTGCTGCGTGTCGCTCGCGAACATGGTCTCGCCCGGCGGCTGGAACTTCACCAGCCGGCCGGTGGAAGGCAGGAAGTTGCGGAACGGGTCTTGGGGGTTGATGCGGCATTCGATCGCCCAGCCGTTGCGCTGCACCTCCGCTTGCACCAGCGGCAGCTTCTCGCCGGCCGCCACGCGGATCATCAGCTCCACCAGGTCCAGGCCGGTGATCGCCTCGGTGACCGGATGCTCGACCTGCAGACGGGTGTTCATCTCGATGAAGAAGAAGCTCTGGTCCTTGCCGACCACGAACTCCACCGTGCCCGCGCTCTGGTACTTCACCGCCTTGGCCAGCGCCACGGCCTGCTCGCCCATGGCCTTGCGCGTGGCGTCGCTGATGAAGGGCGACGGCGCCTCCTCGATCACCTTCTGGTGGCGGCGCTGGATGGAGCACTCGCGCTCGTTCAGGTAGATGACATTGCCGTGCGAGTCGCCCAGCACCTGGATCTCGATGTGGCGCGGGCTTTCGATGAACTTCTCGATGAACACGCGGTCATCGCCGAAGCTGTTGCGCGCCTCGTTGCGGCAGGAGGTGAAGCCCTCGAAGGCCTCCTTATCGTTGAAGGCCACGCGCAGACCCTTGCCGCCGCCGCCGGCCGAGGCCTTGATCATCACCGGGTAGCCGATGTCCTTCGCGATCTCGACCGCACGCTCCGCCGTCTCGATGGCGTCGTTCCAGCCCGGAATGGTGTTGACCTTGGCCTCGTTCGCGAGCTTCTTGGAGGCGATCTTGTCGCCCATGGCCGCGATCGAGTAGTGCTTGGGCCCGATGAAGGCGATGCCCTCTTCCTCGACCTGCCGCGCGAAGGCTTCGTTCTCCGACAGGAAGCCATAGCCCGGGTGCACGGCCTCGGCGCCGGTCTTCTTGCAGGCCGCGATGATGCGATCGGCCTGCAGGTAACTCTCGCGGCTGGGCGCGGCGCCGATGTGCACCGCCTCGTCGGCGAGCTCGACGTGGCGGGCCTCCTTGTCGGCCTCGGAATAGACGGCGACGGTCTGGATGCCCATCTTGCGGGCAGTCTTGATGACGCGGCAGGCGATTTCGCCGCGGTTGGCAATCAGGATTTTCTTAAACATGCTATTTACGTCCAATGTCTTTCAAGGGAACACGCGGCGCCGGCTTTGCCGGCCGCCGGTGTCGCCCCCGGTAGGGGGTTGGCGAAGCGACACGAAGTGCGCGAAGACTGGGGGCGAGCCATTTAGAGCGGAATGTTCCCGTGCTTGCGCCACGGGTTCTCGAGCTTCTTCTCGCGCAGCATCACCAGCGAGCGGCAGATGCGCTTGCGCGTCTCGTGCGGGAGGATCACGTCGTCGATGTAGCCGCGCGCGCCCGCCACGTAGGGGTTGGCGAAGCGGGCCTTGTACTCGGCCTCGCGGGCGGCGAGCTTCTCGGGTCGTTCTTGTCCTCGCGGAAGATGATCTCCACCGCGCCCTTGGCGCCCATCACCGCGATCTCGGCGCGCGGCCAGGCCAGGTTGACGTCGCCGCGCAGGTGCTTGGAGGCCATCACGTCGTAGGCGCCGCCGTAGGCCTTGCGAGTGATGACGGTGATCTTCGGCACCGTGCATTCCGCGTACGCGTAGAGCAGCTTGGCGCCGTGCTTGATGATGCCGCCGTACTCCTGGCCGGTGCCGGGCATGAAGCCGGGCACGTCGACGAAGGTGACGACAGGGATGTTGAAGGCATCGCAGAAGCGCACGAAGCGCGCGGCCTTGATGCTGCTCTTGATGTCGAGGCAGCCCGCCAGCACCAGCGGCTGGTTGGCGACGATGCCGATGGTCTGGCCTTCCATGCGGGCGAAGCCGATCACGATGTTCTTCGCGTAGTCGGGCTGCAGCTCGAAGAAGTCGCCGTCGTCCACCACCTTCAGGATCAGCTCCTTGATGTCGTAGGGCTTGTTGGGGTTGTCGGGCACGAGCGTGTCGAGCGAGTAGTCGAGCCGGTCGGCCGGGTCGCCCAGGCCGTTGTTGCCCAGGCGTACCGGCGGCTTCTCGCGGTTGTTCAAAGGCAGGTAGTTGTAGAGGCGGCGCAGCATCATCAGCGCCTCCACATCGTTCTCGAAGGCCATGTCGGCCACGCCGCTGCGCGTGGTGTGGGTGATGGCGCCACCGAGCTCCTCGGCGGTCACGCTTTCGTGCGTGACGGTCTTCACCACCTCGGGGCCTGTGACGAACATGTAGCTGGAGTCCTTCACCATGAAGATGAAGTCGGTCATGGCGGGCGAGTACACGGCACCGCCGGCGCAGGGGCCCATGATCATGCTGATCTGCGGCACCACGCCCGAGGCCATCACGTTGCGCTGGAACACGTCGGCATAGCCGCCGAGCGAGGCCACGCCTTCCTGGATGCGCGCGCCGCCCGAGTCGTTCAGGCCGACGACCGGTGCGCCGACCTTCATGGCCTGATCCATCACCTTGCAGATCTTCTCGGCATGCGCCTCGCTGAGCGCGCCGCCGAAGACGGTAAAGTCCTGGCTGAACACGAACACCAGGCGGCCGTTGATCATGCCGTAGCCGGTGACCACGCCGTCGCCAGGCACCTTCTGCTCGGCCATGCCGAAGTCGACCGAGCGGTGCTCGACGAACATGTCCCACTCTTCGAAGGTGTTGTCGTCGAGCAGCAGCTCGATGCGCTCGCGCGCCGTGAGCTTGCCCTTGGCGTGCTGCGCGTCGATGCGCTTCTGCCCGCCGCCGAGACGCGCCTGGGCACGGCGCTTTTCGAGTTGTTCGATCAGTTCTTGCATGAGAAAAGCCTCTTTGAAAAATCAGCAGTCGTAGGTTTCGCTGTACTGGAACGACGCGCCTGGCATGGTGGCCAGGATGTCCATGAATTGCGCGATGGCACCGCAGCGTTCGCGCGGGCAGTAGGACTGCGCGTTGGAGAGCGGTCCGAACGACAGGTCGGTGAAGCCGCCGCCTTTGGCCGGCAGCGCCTGCACCCATTGCGCCCGGAGTGTTTCGCCGTGGCGGCAATACACGGTGTTGTGGATGTCCGATACGCCCCAGGCATCGCCGGAGGCCGCGGACCACAGCACCAGTTGGTGGTTGGCCGCGCCATTGCCCTTCAGCAGCGCGAAGTCGGGCACGGTGAAGTGCAGCGACGGCCTGCGCAGCACGCGCTGTGCCGTGATCAGCGCGCGGATGTCCCCTGGGCTGCCGCGGTGCAGCGCCTGCTCGCGCGCAGGGCCGGCCTGCAGCCTCGCCACCGTGTGGGCCTGGCGCAGCATGGCGTCGAGCGCCACTTGTTCCTGCTGCCACGCATCGACCCACGGCGTGGCCGCGGCGATCTCGTCGTCCCAATCCAGGCACAGGATGCCGCTGGTCTTCCCCTCGGCTTCGTCGTTGCGTGGCGCGCCGTACCAGGAGACGCTCACGTTCACACCGCCCACGCGCCACCCGGCGTTCACGACGACATTCCAGGCGTTCTCTTCCTTGAAGCGCGCCGGTTGCATTTCGCCGTAATCGGGCATGCTGAGTTTTCGCGACCAGTTGCGCATGCGCTCGCAGCACGAAGTCGACGTGCGACTCGCTCTCGGGCAAGTCGAGCCGGTGCCACACCTGCATCACCGGACGTCCCGGGTACGGCGCCATGAGTTGCATGCGGCTGCTGCGCAACCCCAGCACATCCGCACCCGGCACGCGCCAGGCGCCCAAGCCAAGTTCCGCATCCGCAGATCGCAGACCCAGCGCCTCCAATTGCTGGAAGGTCGTGCCCCAGGCGAAGGTGCCCGCCGCAGTGTCGAAGCCGCGCGCGATGCTGTCGGGGTTCAGCCAGTCCATGCGGTTTCGTCGCCTGCATAAAGGCCGAGCAAACGGCGTGCCGCGGGGACGGCGCCAGCTCTAGCGCGCCAACCTGGCCCAGCAGCGCCGGCAGCTCTTCCTTCACGCGCGGGTGGTGGCGGAAGGCATGGCGCAGCCCCGCTTCGATGCGGTCCCACATCCATGACTTGGCCTGCAGTTGGCGGCGTGCCATGAACCGGCCGTTGGCGCCCTGCAGCATGCGAAAGCGTTCGACCTGCGTCCAGAACGCCCCGACGCCTTGCCCCCGCAACGCGCTCAACTGGATGGCTTGCGGTGCCAGAAAGTCTCGTCGTGATGGGCATGATTTGGATGGCCGTGCTGGCCGAAGAGCCGCAACGCCGAAGTGATCTGCGCCTGCGCGCGGGTGGCAGCGTCCTTGTCGATGTCGGCCTTGTTGATGACGACGAGGTCGGCCAGCTCCATCACGCCCTTCTTGATGGCCTGAAGGTCGTCGCCCGCGTTGGGCAGCTGCATGAGCACGAACATGTCGGTCATGCCGGCCACCGCGGTTTCGCTCTGGCCCACGCCGACGGTCTCGACGATCACGATGTCGTAGCCGGCGGCCTCGCACACCAGCATGGCCTCGCGCGTCTTCTCGGCCACGCCGCCCAGTGTGCCGCTCGACGGGCTGGGCCGGATGTAGGCGCGCTCGTGCACCGACAGGCGTTCCATGCGCGTCTTGTCGCCGAGGATGGAGCCACCCGACACGGTCGATGACGGATCGATGGTGAGCACCGCCACGCGATGCCCCTTGCCGATCAGCAGCAGGCCCAGCGTCTCGATGAAGGTCGACTTGCCGACGCCCGGCACGCCCGAGATACCGAGGCGGAACGAATTGCCGGTGCGCGGCAGCAGCGCCGTGAGCAGCTCGTCGGCGTGCGCGCGGTGGTCGCCGCGCGTCGATTCGAGCAGCGTGATGGCCTTGGCGATGGCGCGCCGCTGCGGCATGCCTTCGGTGCCGGCGATCGCGTTCTCGAGGGACTTTGCCTTGTCGCTCAGCACGCAGCCTCCGACGCCACGCGCCAGCGGTAATGCAGGTCGACGCCCTCGCCGCCTTCGAGCACGAAGCCGTGGCGCAAATAGAAGCGGTTGGCGTCGCTCTTGACGAGCGCGGTGAGCTGATGTCCAGCCGCTGCTCTCGCGCCTGCGACTTGGCCCATTCGAGCACCCATTCGCCGATGCCCAGGCCCTGGAAGCCGGTGCGCAGGTAGAGATGGTCGAGGCGCAGCGCGTCGCTGTC
>JAKKPZ010000865.1:0-14741 GCA_022814885.1 Ditylenchus destructor | reverse complement strand
CGAAAAACCTAACCGCCAGTGGATCAGGGTTGTTCCGAGTCACCGTAGTTCGAGTTTCGAGTCAAGTGGAAAAGAAGGGGCGCACACGACCAGCCAATCAATGAGCGAGGGACGCACGAAAGAAGACGCTCCAAGTTGACGGGCCGCGCCTTCGGCGCGTCCGTCAACTCGGAGCGTGCACAGCGTCAGATTGGGTTCGTCATCGCTTCGCGCACCGCCATCAGCGGTCAGATTGGGTTGTTCCTAAGCGTGATTTACCTACTTACTGTTGGTGGGAACGCTACGAATAAGTGTGGATTTGTGGGTTTGTGGGGCGTTTTGGGGTCCGAGCGGCGCGGAGCGCCGCTCGGACAAATCCACACTTATTCGTAGCGCTCCTTTACATAGCGTGAGTCATGCTGGGCCTCCGCTCGCTTCGCTCGCTACGACCCAGACGTGAGAATCAGTACTGGGTTGGGTTCGTGAAGATCTCGGCCGCCTTCGGCGGCCTCGATACAGGGTTGGGTTCGTACTACCACAGCGCGGCTCGCCGCGCTGGGGATGTACGTCACGCGCTCTAGGAGGAGTATACCATGACCTACATCACTTCCCATGGCCAAGACCCCTAAAAACACGTTTTTGTGTTTTGGCGCGAATTCAAAATTTGAATTACAAATCTGACGTCAGATTCGTGATCAGCGCATCCGTAAACCCCCGGGTGCCAAAAATCAGACCCGTAGACACATTGCATCAAAAAATGTTATTTTTGGCCAAAAAGTGGCTTTTTCCACAAAATTTTTTCAAAAATGCGCCAAATCAAAAAGTATAAAAAGCAAAGTTGTCCAGAATCGCCTCAGAAATCGATTGGGAACATAAAAAACATCACTTGCCCAGGTCAAAACCCTTAAAAACACGTTTTTGCGTTTTGGCGCGAATTCAAATATTCAAATTTCGGGTCTGATAATTTTCCCCATCCTAACTTTTCGAGACCTATCGATTGAGCTATTACTCGCCCTTGGGTCACGTCTGGATCGCGAGATCTGGTGTGGGCCGGACACGCACATACACACAGACGGACAGAACATGGCCCTTTAGTATTAGTTCATCTGGAATCGTATCGAAGCCATGACGAGTGGCTCTGAAATTTGGAATGTGATTATAAACTATCCTTTTACCTAGTATTTCAGTGCTGATTTCCCCCTGTCATAAGTGCATTCTTAGGGGTGCTTATTCCATTTTTCGAAGGTGCATTCTTAGGGGGTGCTTCTTTCCAAAATATACCTATTTTAGAGTAACGTTTTAGGGAATCCAACTATGAAGTCCAAATTTACCTAGACGTACCTAAATTTTAGGTAAATTTTAGCTAAAATGTACCCGAACTTTCGGTAGTGCCATTCTATCCAGTGTAAATTTTCGGTCACAAAAGTATAACAATTTTTGGAAGCCATTCAATTGTTGGAAGGACTCGCTCGGCCGAAGGCGGCGAGCCATTTCTGTGGTTGCGACGGTCGACCGCATCCCAAGGACTGGCCTAAGAACGCTGGCCGGCCCCAAGAATTCTGGACTGACCCAATAAGTAAGGGCCGGCCCCAAGAACGTGAACTAAATAAAGAGGCGTTGTTTCCATTTTTGGAAAATTAGTATTCATTGGGGCAAACGGGCTGATTTTTGCAATTTCGCGATGCGTTCAAGGATCAAACTGATGACGAGCACTTACTGTTTTACTCAGCCTGCTGATTTATATTCCGGATTATAAGGGGAGGCAGTTTGGGTTAGCAAACGAACCTGTTGTCAACAACTTTTGTTACCGATTTCTAACAGCCTCGATTAATTTTAATAAAAATTCACCAAAATTAAAAACTGAAAAATATTGCTAAATGTATAAATTGAAGTAAAAGAATTTATAAAATCAAAGAATCACAAAACGAATTGAAAATTGGAAAAGTGTCGCTGTTGTGTTCCAAATGTCGACAACTTTATATGCATAATGTCAATAGTAATGTCAACGCATAATTATCGTGTCGTATGTCGTGTCACATGAGAGAAACGAAGGGTATGCCGCAATTTTATGCTCGAATTTTCCGCGAACCACAATCCAACTCGATAGTAAAAGTGTGTGTGTGTCTGTCAGTTTTTCAGTGAATAGTATGGCAAAATTGTGGTTGTTTCTATCTCTGCCTTCTAGAAAATTACTGGAATGTACATATTCAGGACTGTGTATAGAAGACGTGGTAGCCTACTGATCAATAAGCAATTTTGCTGTATTTCAATGTCGTGTTGTCAAAAATTTGGCCCATAGACACCAAGGAAGTAAACAAGCTGACGTAAGCACAGCTCTCAAGTTGGTTTGCTATGCGCCAACACACTTCTTACTTATTTTCTTTTAATTTCGTTGATATTGTTATGTTTTGTTAAATTAATAATAAGTTGGGCCCGGATTTTTAGATGCGCGCCTAAAAACCCTAAAATAGTTTTTTTTGGTGCGGCAACTAAAATCACCTAAAATGGGCTGCTTCACCTATTTTAGGTTTTTGCACCTAAAATGGCCTTTTTCGAAGATTTTTTGAGCATTTTTGCACAATTTTAGAGAAATTTTGAAAAAATTTTCTGAAATTTTTTTTTGGGAAATGTGGTAAATTATGTGAAAATGTGCTAATAATAAGTCCATGAAGAATTACAACCCCTTATAGGAAATATGGTTCATAAAAATTTATTTCATACTAAAATTTTAGTGTTCACCACGTTTCGCTATCGCTTTTGAGACATCCAGAAACTACTTTTTCATCAATTGTTCATAAAATTCACTAGCTGAGTTAACAAATATGTTTGTAAAAATAAACCTGCTTCATATGGTCGACGATAACAAAACTACTTTTGGTTTCTGTGATTCTAACGCAAACATCGGAAAGTCTATGATACATACCCGGGGCCTATCTTATTAGGTGTCGGAATTTTACACCGAGTCCGAATCCGAGTCCGGACTAGGGCTGGGAGATCGGAAACCGATCCGATCCGATCCTAAAACTTTGAAATCGAAATTTTGACATTTTTTTCCAATCAAAACAAAAAACTAATGTTACATTTCTTACCTAACTCTAGTGAAATTAGGTACAAATGTTAACTTTTTAGCTTCATATAACGCGATTTTTGACGAAATTTTTGACTGGGTCGGTTTTTGAAATGGACCGGAACCAAATACGTTTTTCCTATTTTTGAGCTGGTATATATTTATTTTTACTATAAATAGGCAAAATTTAGACGTTTTGGTCTGTACATGCAAAGTCAAATTTTACCTCTATTTTGGCAAAAATTTTTAGTAAGAATAAAACCGGTTTAGGTCGAGTATTAAGCTCCTGAATAAGCGTTCTAGATGGGTGCGATTTTTGCTAAAAAATTTTTCATTTTTCGAACTTGGAACTGTTCATAAAGGCAAGTATGTAGGCATGAAAAATCGTAGGCCGAAATTTTGGGAAAATGGCGACTTATAATGAAAAATGGTAGAAAAAAATGCGCCGCAGGCGAACATTTTTAGAAAAATAGTACTGTCTGCAAAAAAGGACGTTGAAAATTTTGTATATTCTTCAAAAAAGTTCAAAAATTTCGCTCGCCCGCGCCCAATGGGCACGGCCGAAAATAACCGGGTCCGAGTCCGGGACTCGGGCCCCCTTTTACCGAGTCCGAATCCGAGTGTGTGTCCGGACTCGGACTCAGGATTTCCATTATAACCGAGTCCAAAACGGACTCGGACTTGCCGACCCCTATATCTTACTAACGTGAAATCTTGAAATATTGACATTTCTCTCTAAGCGAAAATGTCTGGCTCTTCGCCATTGCATTGTGCATCTCTCGTTGTCTGCGTTAAATTCTCTGCCCTTTGAAATTTTGAAATGAAATCTTGACATATTGAAATTTTCGTCTTTTAAGGCATAAACTCCAAGCATGAAAAATCTGAAAAATGTGTCGGAATCCTCATGAAAATTTGAATCTAGATATCATGTCACATTTATAGTCATCATAGTCAAAAATTTTATTAATTTTTTAGAATTAATTCTTGACTTCTTAAGCCGTCGCCTCTGCTATCAAAATTTCAATAATAAAAGAAGAGATACTTGTCAGCGTTGGTTAATTCCCACTGTCTCTTCGTGTCTCTTTTTCTCTGGCACCTAACACAGAATCGAACCAATTCAGTGCTAGTGTGCGGCATTCCTCTCCGTCTCTCTCTTTGAAGAGAATTAGGCAGATAAAGACAAACAGCGATGCACAATGCAAAGGAGGAAAGCTAGACATTTTCGCTTAGATATATCTCAAGATTTCATATCAAAATGTCAAGATTTCAAAATGTCAATTAGTAAGATAGGCCCCAGGGCGACATCCGGTATACGAATATACGGTGTTTTGGCTAATCCGGTTCCGTTTTTTTGGTTGGTCGGGCGGGTATATCCATTTTTTGGAAGCACCGCAAGCGAAAATGTTTGATAAGCTCTGTTTCGTTCATTTTGCCGTTTTAGCCTAAATACTGGTTCTAGTCATTTAAATTAAAAAAGAGAAATTGGCCATACTTCACAAAAAAATTTCGCCTGGGACGCAATTTTTTGAGGGCTAATTTCATAAACATTTTTGTATATTTTTCAAAATATGGCGGAAAAATTTTGGAAAAACAGAGAAAAATTAGAAAAAGTGAAGGACAAAACCACGCCGCAGGAGAAAATGTTTTTGCACCATTAAGCTAGTTTGCCAAAAATTTCGTTTAAAACATTGGAAATGTAAAAAATTTATCAAAAATTCCATTTTTTCTGTGTTACGGCCAAGCACAAAAATTTTTGTTTCCAGGATTGTTTTTGTTTCACTTTCCATTGTATCTCACAATTTTGAAAATCTATCTATTTTACTGTCTTTCACCGTCAAGAATAGCACTATTTGATAAAAATCGAATATGACCGAAAATATATAAAAATGGCTACACTTTGTAAAAAATGTCCAAAAACTGTGAAAATGCTAAAAAAGAACCAAAACATAATAAAATCACCTAAAAACAAGCAAATCACCAAAATATTCGACAAAATGCGCAAAAATTTGAAAAATGGACAAAATTTTGAAAAAACCATATCCAGTATCCGGTCAATATCCGGCGTTTTTAACTATCCCGTATCCGTCCCGACTTTTTACACTATCCGGTGTCTGGACCGCCTTTTTGTCCGACCGGGTGCAGCCCTCATGCACACCTGACAAGGATAGGTATAGAGTTGGAAGTAAGCTTTTGAAATTGGACTTATCAAATCGAGAGAGAATCGAAAAGTAATATACGCCATAACTGCCTGTTTTTGTTGAATGTGCATCTCAGCCATATAAGCGGTTAAAGTTACAGGCGGTCTGGGAAAATTCGTCACCTGGAAAAATCCGGTTTCAAATTGGCGCCGAAATTGGCCATAAGATTTTGTGTCTTCTTTTAATTTAACATTTTGGAATTGTACTATCCGTATTCTACCTTTTGAGGTAGATACTTTTTGCCGAACGGTTTTTCGTTTGGTTGATGCGGAGTTATGAACATTTTCTGACACCGCGCTTTCCGAAAAACCCGCATTTTTGGTGGATAAAGTAAGCTTTAAAGTAGTGGCAAAACTATCTGTATAACTATATGAATTTATTCTATAAATTTATATTTGTAAATCCGTTCCGAACTTTTGCTACACCCGAAAATTCCTACAGAAATTGGACACCTAAGCGTTTTTGCGATTCACATCACAGATTTTTTCGAGTTTCGTTCGGGTACGGAAAGTACACTTTTTGGGTAACTTTGATACGCGGAATACGAATTTGAGATTATTTGCTAGTATTTTTGCGAAAAAAATAGACTCTCCGACCTTGGAATCAAATTGGGGATTGGAAACCGATATTTTAACCGCTTATAACATGGCTGGGAAGTCCATTTAACAAAAATGTACATTAGTGTCGTCGTATTACTTTTCGTTTCTCTGTCGATTAGAAGAAATCCCATATCAAAAGCTCGCTCAAACTGTCGGCACTCATTGAAATCTGTGTTATCTGATCTTTCAACTCTTTTTCCAATAAAATGTTACTCAACACTCTACTATGTGATAAAATATGATCTACAGCAAAATTTCTTAAGACGTTTCTACTAAAAGTTTGAAAATTACATCACCTGCGTTGAAATAAAAATTAAAAAAAATTTTTCTTTTACTGATTCCGAAGCTGCAATTATTTTTTATCTGTCGCTTCAAATATTTTTATTTGAAAAAGAGCAAAATGGATTCAACCAAATAATATAATTGTTACCAATTAATTCACAGGAGGCTTTGAAAATCCTTTAAACGTCTGTGGTTCACATCTGTATCTCATGATCCAATGGGTATTTTTTCATGACCTTTTTTTTTAAATGACCCTCATGAAATTCTGGGAGGGGGAAAAATGCGATTTTATTTTTTCAAATACCGTATTTTCTCTAATTAAGCCCCTGGGGGCTTAATTATTTCAATCCCCCAAATTCGGGCAAAATTTTTCTCTAACCTCTCACTTTTACACGCTATTTCTCTTTCTATAGAGGGGTTAATTATAGGGGGCTCAATTATAGGGTGGCTCAATTAGAGAAAATACGGTATTTGAATTCGCGCCAAAATGAATTTTTCGATTTTCAAGGCTTTTTAAAAGTGGAAAAATTCCAATTTGTGGGAAAGCACCACCGATGAACTTTATTTTTCGATGAACTGTATTTTTCCCACAGAAAGCTTTTGTGAGGGAGCTACAACCCGATTACCGAAAGATGTCCTTTTCTGGAAATACAATAGGCAAGGGAACCTATTGGGATGCAAAAGATCAAGGACTGCTTGTTTGGGTCCCTGGGTTTTGAATAGGGGCAAGCGAGCAAACAATCAATAAATTATGCAATAAGAAATATTCACGATAAACACGAGTAATAATTATTTTGTAAAGAACACAAATTAGTAACGTGGCCCTTTATTAACTTACAAACGTACAAGAGACAAATTAATACAAGCAAAATGAAATGGCAAAATATTACTACCGGAAAGGAATGAGGACAAAGTAAATTGGGACAGAAGCAAAAGGTCACAGGGGAACCGAAAAGACTTACTGTTGCAAATGTAGTGAGCCGAGAAGCGAGATCTTAGAAGATAACGCTAGGCAAAGTTTGAGGGCAGTAAATCCTGCGAGATTGGCCGATGGAAATCAAGGCAAATCAAGGGGGCAAAGTGAAACCGGAAAGTGCTCACACAGAGAGCCCAAAAACCGAAATGCTCACGAAGAGCTCAGGAAACTGAAATGCTCACTAAGAGCGAGAAAAACCGAGATGCTCACTAAGAGCTCGGAAAACAGAATGCACAATATTCCGTAAACCGAAATGGGACTAAAACCGGGACGGAAATCGTCAAAGGGGGCGAATTTTACTGCGCCAAGCAGACTGAACAGAAACCGTTAAACCGTGAACAGCAAACTCGTCTGACTGTCCCTTTCTGGGGTTTGGGTGAATATTATATACCAGTCTGAGACGGTGAATTTCGCAATGAAATGTTCAATACAAAAGAGTCCGAAAATATACACTTGGCGCTGCAGACAGAAATCATATTGTTTGGGTAACGGTTCAACCGTTCAATAGGGATCTGTGCCTAGATCGGAATGTCAAAATGAAAAGCCAACTTATATGGCCTTTTCACACCAAAAGAATTTAGTGAAGAGTTTGAACCTAACCAAACTGAACAGTTCCTAGTGACCACAAATTTAAGATACAGAGAAAAAAGAGATATAAATTATTTTGTCTAATTTTTATTTATTAAAATGATACTTAATCGATCGCTTCGCGACATACCCAGTGTGTTTGATACCGTTCGAACCGCTATAGAACTGGCTACAGTTCGAACGGTATCAAACACACTGGGTATGACTTTGTTGGAAAATGAGTACTTTCCGTTCCCGTAACACGTACTTTGGTCAAAAAATTGCAATTTTTCGCAGAAGGGCTTGTACGTCGGTATGGACGATTTTTCCAAAATGGATTTCCAAATTGGCATGTGAGTCGCAAAACTTTCGAAACAACCTAATAACTCCATACAAAGTGGAGTAGTAAAAAATGGCAAATTTTTAAATAAAATGATATGAAATGCACTAAACACAATAGCGCCATTTTGGATCTGTCAGTCTGTAACACACTTTTTTAAGGCCGCTGGGAGGGATCTGATTGTGCCGATCGACTTGCCTGGGGCTAACTAGATTCCACAAAAAGTTGCCGGTAGGTCGCCCAAGTATTTCGCAATTTATGAATCATGTCACAAATGTTACATGACATCACGTGATGTCATGTAAGGTGTGATATTTTTTGCCCGTGGCTGTGGCGGGGCCCGTACCCGTGGCTGTGGCGGGGCCCGTACCCGTGGCTGTGGCGGGGCCCGTACCCGTGGCTGTGGCGGGGCCCGTACCCGTGGCTGTGGCGGGGCCCTAACCCGTGGCTGTGGAGGGGCCAGTACCCGTGGCTGTGGCGGTGCCCGTATCCGTGGCTGTGGCGGTGCCCGTACCCATGGCTGTGGCGGGGCCCGTACCCGTGGCTGTGGCGGGGCCCGTACCCGTGGCTGTGGCGGGGCCCGTACCCGTGGCTGTGGCGGGGCCCGTACCCGTGGCTGTGGCGGGGCCCGTACCCGTGGCTGTGGCGGGGCCCGTACCCGTGGCTGTGGCGGGGCCCGTACCCGTGGCTGTGGCGGGGCCCATACCCGTGGCTGTGGCGGGGCCCGTGGCTGTGGCGGGCCCCGTACCCGTGGCTGTGGCGGGGCCCGTACCCGTGGCTGTGGCGGGGCCCGTACCCGTGGCTGTGGCGGGCCCCGTACCCGTGGCTGTGGCGGGCCCCGTACCCGTGGCTGTGGCGGGGCCCGTACCCGTCTAAAAGTTGTCTAAATTTAGTCTAAATTTGTCTAAAAGTTGTCTAAATTTAGTCTAAATTTGTCTAAAAGTTGTCTAAATTTGTCTAACAGTTGTCTAAATTTAGTCTAAATTTGTCTAAAAGTTGTCTAAATTTAGTCTAAATTTGTCTAAAAGTTGTCTAAATTTAGTCTAAATTTGTCTAAAAGTTGTCTAAATTTGTCTAAGTGACATGGCGCCATGTCACGTTACGTAAACCACAGCCCCGTATCCGTGGGTGCGCCTTTAGGTAATTCTATGCATACTAGCTGAGTCCGCGGGGCCAGATGGCGCCGCCGAGAAGCCCCATATCAGTATACCCGCCCCTGCCCCCGCGTTCCCCGCCCCGCGTTCCCCGCCCCGCGTGCCCCTGCGCCGTGTCCCCTCTCCTTTCCACGCGCTGTTTACGTAAACATATTTACACAGGAGAGGCAAGGTTGTTGACGATTGCGCAATCAAAGGCAGGCCCGTAACTAGGGGGGGTTAGGGGGGTTGCAACCCCCCCCCGAAATTCGGAAGCTAAAAAAATCAATAGGGTCCCCCCTATGGTTTTAAAAATTTTCGAGAAAATTTTGAAAAATGCACCCCTAAGAATGCGTTTTTTTTCACTTCTCAACCCCCCCTGAAATCTCAACCCCCCCGAAATTTTTTTCTGGGTACGGGCCTGATCAAAGGGCCAAAAAATCCATGAGGGGGGTATCATGATTCTGGAGAATGCCCTCAGGGCCCGTAACTTTCAATAGAATGGTTAGACCGGGGAGCACATTTAGGGTTAAGGTTTTCTCGCCAAACCCAGCAACTTGCCCAAGTTACTTTCGCTCTAAGCATTGCTAGATTTTTTGTTACGGACAGACTTTTGCGCTATTATTGAAGGGCAGTGATGCCCCCGCCGCGGCGTTAGCCGCGGCCTCCCCCCCCCACTCGTGCCCTAACAACATTGGCGCCATTTTGGATCTGTTAGTCTGTAACACACTTTTTTAAGACCGCTGGGGGAGATCTGATTGTGCCGATCGACTTTGCTGGGGCTAACTAGATTCCACAAAAAGTTGCCGGTAGGTCGCCCAAGTATTTCGCTATTTATGAATCATGTCACAAATGTTACATGACATCACGTGATGTCATGTAAGGTGTGATACTTTTTGCCCGTGGCTGTGGCGGGGCCCGTGGCTGTGGCGGGGCCCGTACCCGTGGCTGTGCCGGAGCCCGTGGTTGTGGCGGGGCCCGTACCCGTGGCTGTGGCGGGGCCCGTGGCTGTGGCGGGGCCCGTACCCGTGGCTGTGGCGGGGCCCGTGGCTGTGGCGGGGCCCGTACCCGTGGCTGTGGCGGGGCCCGTACCCGTGGCTGTGGCGGGGCCCGTACCCGTGGCTGTGGCGGGGCCCGTACCCGTGGCTGTGGCGGGGCCCGTACCCGTGGCTGTGGCGGGGCCCGTACCCGTGGCTGTGGCGGGGCCCGTACCCGTGGCTGTGGCGGGGCCCGTACCCCGTGGCTGCGGCGGGGCCCGTACCCATGGGGCACATGAGGTCTAAAAATTGTCTAAATTTAGTCTAAATTTGTCTAAAAGTTGTCTAAATTTAGTCTAAATTTGTCTAAAAGTTGTCTAAATTTGTCTAAAAGTTGTCTAAATTTAGTCTAAATTTGTCTAAAAGTTGTCTAAATTTAGTCTAAATTTGTCTAAAAGTTGTCTAAATTTAGTCTAAATTTGTCTAAAAGTTGTCTAAATTTAGTCTAAATTTGTCTAAAAGTTGTCTAAATTTGTCTAAAAGTTGTCTAAATTTGTCTAAACGTTGTCTAAAAAGTGACACGGCGCCATGTCACGTTATGTAAACCACAGCCCCGTACCCGTGGCTGCGGCTTTAGGTAATTCTATACATACTAGCTGAGTCCGCGGCGCCAGATGGCCCCGCCGAGAAGCCCCATATCAGTATACCCGCCCCTGCCCCCGCGTTCCCCGCCCCGGGTTCCCCGCCCCCGCGTGCCCCTGCGCCGCGTGGCCCTCTCCTTTCCACGCGCTGTTTACGTAAACATATTTACACAGGAGAGGCAAGGTTGTTGACGATTGCGCAATCAAAGGCAGGCCCGTAACTAGGGGGGTTAGGGGGGGGGGGTTGCACCCCCCCCCCCGAAATTCGGAAGCTAAAAAAACCATAGGGTCCCCCCTATGGTTTTCAAAATTTTCGAGAAAATTTTGAAAAATGCACCCCTAAGAATGTGTTTTTTCACTTCTCAACCCCCCTGAAATCTCAACCCCCCCCGAAATTTTTTCTGGGTACGGGCCTGATCAAAGGCCCAAAAATCCATGAGGGGGGTATCATGGTTCTGGAACATGCCCTCAGTGCCCGTAACTTTCTATAGAATGGTTAGACCGGTGAGCACGAATTCGTGGGGGATTTTCTCGCCAAACCCAGCAACTTGCCCAAGTTACTTTCGCTCTAAGCATTGCTAGATTTTTTGTTACGGACAGACTTTTGCGCTATTATTGAAGGGCATTGATGCCCCCGCCGCGGGGTGAGCCGCGGCCCCCCCCTCCCCTCCCTGATAACAATTGGCCAACTCATGTTAAAAATAAAAGAACAATTGGAAAGAAATGCCAAATTGTCAATTTTTAAAATTAAGCTCAGAACAACACAAGTTGACCAAAGAACACACCACTCAAAGATGTTGTTCAAACTGGCGCCAATGTTAATTCTAAAACCTTCTTTCGTTTTCGATACTTCCATAGCGTGACAGTTTATAGCTCAAACTTTATTGAAAATGGAATCCATTCAAACACAAAAAGCACACAATAGAATATACCTCAAATGTCACAAAATGTTTAATATCTTAACTATACACAGTTCCAATTGTTCTCTCGCACCTGTTCGTGGTGGGACTGCAATATCGACCGCATTGACCTTTTTGCAGACCAAACTTTACCGCGTCATTCACACATTTGGAACTGTCGCCATTGCACCTGAAATGGTAATGTTGCAAGTTGTATCGACAGTCGTAAAAAAGATCGCTTTTTCACAGGATTACTCACCAAATCGTATTACACTTGGCCAAACCGATTGGGCGGTGCCTCGGTCGCATTGACAGGTCGGGGCGGAATGAGCCAAAAGTATCCACTAATGGAGGCAGGTCACCGAATCCTGAGCTCCAAGGCCGATAAAAATGGAGATGGATATTGGGCAGCAAAACCGGTTGGGGCTTGTTCCGGACTTTGGTGCTTGCTCCGGACTTTGGCGCTTGTTCCAGCAACAGATGGTCCCCTCCTACACTCGCAGAGCATCTGCCGGCATAACGGCCTGTGGGGATGCACTGGCCGCAGGAGCCTAAGGCTAAATGGTTCATAGCCGCAACGATATCGCATCGGTTCATCTGAGTGTCGCAGTCCGTGACCTAAAATTGGAATAATGATGCAAATCTGCAATAAGCAAAAATATGCATTTTCTCATTTTTGTTCCACTTTTTTTCTCGTTTTGGCAAGTTTTGGTTTGAATGACGGCGTCTGGAGCAGTGCCCTAGTTTCAGGTTTTTTGAACCCCGGGTACTTTTTCCAAGTGCATTCTTAGGGGTGCATTTTTTCAAATTTTTAAAATTCGCGCCGAAATCATAACGCCAATAAATTATATGGAAAAATTCGCGAGAAAAAAGCCGCAGGCAAAAATTTTTGAAAAATTGGCTTTTCTCTTAAAAATTGACTAAAATTACTCATTGAAATAAATTATAACATTTAATTTTTTAAATATTTATTGAATTATCACAAATTTTTGGCCCAAAATTTTGAGAAAACAGTGAGACATACCACAAATTTAAGGAGAAAAAAATGGCCCCCTTTTGATTTTTTCTCCCTTCCAAAAGCTGGACCCCGGGTACTTACCCTATTTACCCCTATGAAACTAGGGCCCTGGTCTGGAGAAAGGCTGAGCCATTTTTCAACATAAATACAGACCTGAGATAGTGCAAATAAAATTAGAACCGTTCTTGACTGTTCTTCCCACTCACCTCTGCACATATATGCCTATTCGGATTAGCGTTTTCTTGCGCTTGATATGCAGCCAATTCAAGTTCACTTAGCGGTTGCACTATTCCCTGATCAACCAACGGCACCATTGCTGGAATGTTAATACCTCCTGCTTCTGGCTCTAGCCGAGGCCGTTTTTTTGCCTGGTTTCCATCGAGAAGGGGATTACGTTGCCTTTTTTTATAAGGACCTCTTGTACGCCCAGGTGGTCTTCCGCTGCCCTGTAAGTCTCCTTTAACCTCACAAATTTATCAATTCAACAGTTTAATGTATAAAACTATATCTTGTATACACTTTATCTATTCATTTTTCATAGCAGCCCTGAGACATCTTAAAACTTAAACCTTACATACAATTTCGTTTTGTCTCATGACAAAAAATCTTTTATAATAAGAGGTTATTTTAATCTTACTATTACTACAATAGGTAAAAACACATTTACAATTTTCGTTTGAATTTTATCTATACTGTTTTGTCTCACGAGGAAAATTTAAGGCTAAAGTCTTTCATCAATTCGTGAATTAATTCTGTTTTCAATCTGTTCTGTTTCAAACTCGCGTACAATTCACATTTTATTCTAATTTTACCTAAAATGTTTTATTCTATTCTGTCATCCAATAGTCGTAAAGGTCTGATTGACAAGCCCTAACTTGCAATATCCTAAAAAGTTGTGAAATATGGCCTGTCACAAAAATGGGAATAGCGTAAAGGCCCTCTAGCGCTATGGAGATATATCCTCTCCCTGAAACTAAATGTATAGCTTTTGTACACAATCCCCCAAGAAAAAACCCACTTTGTATGGCTAGAAGGTCAATGTTTTCATTTTGGCGCTATTTCAAATTTTAAATTTCAAATTGCCTAAACTGACAATTTTTCCAGTTGTTGAATCAAACTCCTGTGTATGAAAGTTAGGAATGCTAATAATTAATTCACCTTGTATGATGCCGCAAACATACACAACTTGAGGGTTGGATGACAACTTCCGCACTTATGTCTATATATTTCGCCTGGTTGCAAGTATGGCATGTTTCTTGCTCTCGTGTTACAAGTGTTGTCGTTTGTACACTCCTTCCAAAATTTACAGGTTTGCTTGACATAGAGTGGCTTCACTGAAGGCTTCGGCCAAGCTTCCAAATTATGTGTATCGGAAAATGTTTGATACGCCGTCTAGAATGAATTTTACGGTAAATTAATTATTTTTTACGGTAATTTAATTTTACAGTAACAGCTATTTATGTCTCTGCGGCTTTACAGTGTGATTCTGATTATCAAAGTAAGTATGGTCAAAAATACATATCATAAAGAAATTTTTAAAATAAACAATTTTGTTAATTACGTACCGCTTTACCCCCAGTTTTGCCGCAACGGGGACTGATAGGATACCAGCACTCGCCACAGTCCAGATTTGCATTGGGTTTAAGGGCCGTTGCTCCTTTAGTACAATCTTCTTTGTTCCTACAATGAAACTTTGAGTTAAATTCCTCCTATGTTTCTGTTTTCACGATTGGGATGGGAAAAGAATAGAGATAAGAAACAAGCTTCCCTGCAGTAGAGGTTCGGACATTGCGACTGCTTTAGGTCAGTCGGCCCATACTGTGAGCCGAAAGCAAATATGCTGTCTGGGTGAACAAACTTTCTGTCGCTGTGCTGTCCATGGCCGCACGATCCATATCCTTCTTGGGCACCTGTATGTTCATCATTGAACATATGGCATCTCCCACACGAGTCTTTATGGATCTCTAAACAATATTTTATCATTATAGGGCGAGCCAGAAAAGAGCCCTATCTTTTATAATATGCGGCTTATGTCACTGACTGACTGAATGATCCGTGACGTGCT
>JAKKPZ010000864.1:0-14749 GCA_022814885.1 Ditylenchus destructor | reverse complement strand
GGGCCTTTCAAAAAATCAAGAGGAAATTATTTCGAGCGGCCGAAGGCCGTGAGTCTGACTTAATTTCCTCCTGATTTTGTCTGACTGAGAGTCTGACTGACAAAGCCACTGGGGACCGCAGCAGAGTTGCACGCAATCGGCATTTCCCAATCCGCAATCCGCAAAAAATTAAAATTGCGGATTCCGCAATCGAAAGATTGCCGCAATCCTCAAACCGCAATTTTTCAATTTTTTCTCATTTTTTTCAACTTTTTTTTCCAAATTTTGACAAATTATAGTGTTTTAAAGCCTAGGATCAATTTATATTCAATTAAATGCATTAAATTACTACAAATTCAATGCAAAAAGATTAAAATCAATAGAATAAGAAGCAATAACAGCGCCGCAGGCGAAAATTTTTAGAAATTTGGAGAAATAGAGTCAAATTTCATTGAAAAATTAACTCTGCTAGAAAAATTTTCCGGCAAACTGCGTAATATTTTTGAAAAATTTTACCTGCGGCGTAATTTTTTCGTCTTCACAAATTGTTATAACAAAATTTTCTACGAAAAAATTGCCGAAAATTTTTGAGAAATTTGGTTCGTTCGCACAAAAAGCAAACAAAACTTGTTGATTAATGCTCGGCCGTGCCCGAAAGGGCGCGGCCGAGGAAAAAATTTTGAAATTTTGCCTCAACATTGAAAATTTTCAAGGGAAATTTTCTCTAACCTCACACATTTTTTCAAAAATTTCGCCTGCGGCGCTATTTTTTCTTGGATTTTTCTCCTTCGGTCGTATGTCTAGTACTCGTATTACCTGTGTCTATAAAATTATTACTGTCACCGGAGCAAATGTCATCTAAAATTGCGCCGGGATCTAAAATTGCAGTAAAAATAAAGGATAAAATCGCGCCGCCGGCGAAAAAATTAAGAAAAAATGTTGGATACAAAGGAAAAATCAAAGAAAAAATAGCGCCGCAGGCGAAAATTTTTCAAAAATTTAGTGGGCTTGGAGAAAATTTCCTTTGAAATTTTTCAATGTTGAGGCACAATTTTCAAAATTTTTTCCTCGGCCGCGCCCTTTCGGGCACGGCCGAGGCCATTCTTAGGAGTGCTTAATAATTGCGGATTGCGGCAAAAACAGGCCCAATCCGCAATCCGCAACGCCAAAATTGCCGCAATTCCGCAATCCGCAATTGCGTGCAACTCTGGTCCGCAGGCCATAGTTACAGTCCCGCAGGAACTGGCAAAACTGCTATAATACTTATTCTTGCCCACTTACCTCTCCTAATCCATTCTCCTCTCCGTTCTCGTTTTATTTATTTGCTCCTATCCATCTCCTCTCCTCTATTCCTATTTATATGCCATCGACGATAAACCAGTTGTAAAATTCCTTGATAGTTGTCAATGTATTACACAAATATGATTCGCTTTTCAACTGTTTATTTGAGGATTAAAAATTTTTCCGAAGTCACTTTTTTTTACTATGTATTTTCTGGATTGAAAAATTTTTATTTGCACGTATTACTGTCTTTCAATTTTACTTTATTTAAAAAGGCAAGCACGGTCAAACATAAAATTATTGCACAAGTAAGTCATGTAACGAAGTGAAAGTATTCGGTCATGAAATTGTAACAAATAATTTGAGATTAAAATATCAGGAAGGGTATTGTCATATCTACAATATAATATTACATTCAGAGTGAAATTGGATGCTCATACACTGCGTTAAGAAAGTATAGCCTCACCCGTGAAAATGGCATTGAAAAACCGAAAACTCAAGAAATTTTACCGCCAATGAAAACATACCCAAAATGGCCATTTTTTGAAAAAAGTCGGAAGTCACATTTTCTGGGCCTTTGTGCGGGACTTTTTTCAAAAAATGGCCATTTTGGGTATGTTTTCATTGGCGGTAAAATTTCTTGAGTTTCTGTTTTGATGCCAGGGCAAGTTATATGTCGTTAGAATGGCCAGAAAATTTGCTACAAGCTTCACATCAAATAACACGTGTTCACCTGAGAGTTTTGTATTTTCTCGATGATTATCAAGTGAGGCTATACTTTCTTAACAGTTGAAAATCGTCATTTTTCACGGAATCGAGAATTTCTCCCGTAAATTGTTGAGATGTTGTTCCAAGTTTTTGCCAGACTGTTTACTAGATGCACAGGTATTAAGCTAGCCTTACAATCAGGGGCGATTCTGATGTGTGATGAAATTTCATCACACATCACATCTCCCCTGATTGTACGCACGCCCATGCCCTCTTACAATCAGGAAATATTTGACGAAAATAATTTTCATCAGATTTCCGATGCGTGATTCTGATGAAATTTCATCACACATCACCCGCTTACAATAGCGAAAAATTTGATGAAATATTCCAGTTGTTAAATATTGAGTTATTTTATCTACATATTTTATTTCCATTTTTGGACCGTGTTTCGCTATGTTGGTCACAAATCTGATGTTACTCTCTCTATCTCAACTTTTTGTCGGTTTTTCAATGCATTTATCAGAATTTTTCTGATTTTTCAGTTTTCCACTGAAAAATGCATTTATTCAACCATACTCATTTTCGTCTGATTTTTTACTATTTATTTGACTATATTACACAAAACATCACAATTTTTACAAAATCATTACTAATTTTGTAATATAATTGTTTTTATTTGATATCAAAATTTATTTTCTTTGAAAAACAATGCCATATTTTGTCAAATATTATTTACAGTGATTTCCGCAAGAGAAAAACAAAATTTTGAAAATGTTTTTTTGAAAGCTCGAGTAAGTATCCAGTAAAAAATTTTTACTGGATAATTTCGAATGTCACTCTAGCGTTTTTACAAAAATTGTTTAAAACTTTTTTCGTAGGTTTATGCAAAGTCTTTTTTACTAAAAGTGGTTCATAAAAAACCATAACCCTCTAAGCCTGCCTTAGAACGGCAGGGTTGAAAAATATAAGCCCCGAAGCTTATTCAAGAGAAAAAACGATATCCCAATTTGACATCGTTATTCAACCAAAATAGGAACTTTTGTTCAAACACGACTATAAAGCACAATAAAATCAAAATAATTGGATTTTTCGGCATGAATTGGCACAATATTTTATAAAATATTTCACAAAAATTATGAAAATCGCAAGAAAAAAATCGTAATTTTTTGGTACAAAAATCGAAAAATAAAAAATGTATTGGAATCTACAGAAAAAGTTGATATAGAAGCAGTAACATCAGATTTATATTTAATATGGCCAAGTACGCTCCAAAATTGGACAATGTTATGTTTGTGAACCGACTGTACTGCGACCTTGTTGAGAGCGGTAACGAACAACAGTTTATTGGAACAGCAAACAGACAAATATTATAGTAGAAGTCAACAACGACACAATAGATCAGACTACTTATATACTGGCGCGAGCATGGAGCATGTTCGTGGCGGGACAGTCACAGTTCGAATAAGCCACACATAACAGACAAGCAGATCAATAAATACATAAAGACACGAGCATACACTGCAAACATGTTTTAAAATTCAAACAAAGACACTACAAACCGCAAAAGAATTATGAAATTAATCTCCAAATTTCACTTCTTGTAAGAAAGAACAAAAAAATTTTGCACAAAAACACAATATATTTACAAGACATATGATAACCACAATGAAAAAGATCGAAAAATGCACCCAAAATCTGATGAAAATTTGGGTGGTTGAAAAAAGTGCATTTTTGAGTGAAAAATGAAAAGTTAGAAAAATTCTGAAAAACGCGTTGAAATCTAGACAAAAAGTTGACATGGAGTGAGTAACATCAGATTTATGACCAACATAGCGAAAAACGCTCCAAAAATGGAAATGAAATCTGATGAAAAAAATCTCCCCACAAATCTGATCAAACTTTTGTTTGATCAGAATCACCCATCAGATTTTTCATCACACATCAGATATTTCGCTATTGTAAGCACCCGATGAAAATTTCATCGCCCGATGAAATTTCATCAGATTTTTCATCAGATTTTTCGCTATTGTAAGCGGGTGATGTGTGATGAAATTTCATCACACGTCAGATATTTCGCTATTGTAAGGGTAGCTTTACTTAGAAAAGAAATCAAAACATTTCATCGAAAAAATCGAAAGTTACGCCATTTTCACGGGTGAGGCTATACTTTCTTAACGCAGTGTATCTCAACAAACTGAATACCATTATAATCGGAACTCCTCTGTTCCATAATGCGAACGAATTTTGCATGCACTAATTTTTCTGTCTTTATTAATTTTTGCCTTCTGGAATAGAACAAACAAGGAAAGAGTCCCAGCGGCTTCGCCGCATGCCAGCGCCCATTGTATCTCGTGCACCTGATAACTCAAAAAATGTCTGATAGCTCATTCTGCTTGGCTCGCTGTGAGCTATCGATTGAGCTATCACTCGGCCGAAATCGTGCACGGCTAAGAAATGTTCCTTTGTAAAAACCCCGCAAAAACTGAAAAAATCATGTTTTCTCAACTTTCGTGGCGGAACCACCTCAATTCTGACATTGATAACTCCCACTAAAACCATGGGTTTTGGGGGCTACTCGCGAGTTTGGGGTCCGGGAGTGTCGAAAACCGGGTGATTCTATTGAGGAGGGAGCTTCACCAATCAACTTAGAGGGAACCGATGGAACAAATTTTTCAATTACTTTTTCCTTCTACAATTTGCGGATGCGCAATTCGATTTTTCAAACTTTGATTCAAAATTGTTTTGTTTTATAATTTCGAATTATAAAGGTATATTGGAACTAATGATATCAGTAAGCAGATCAATTATTAGCAAAGTATCATCTACTAGTTTCCGCTGTTACCATTTATTGATGAACTGTCCCACCTCAATTGAATGTTAACAACCTCAGCCTCTTTCTGCAATAATTTTATTAATCACGCAACAAAAATGTGCAAATACTTATTGCCCACCAATTGCCATTAGCCCAATGCGGGGGTGTGTGATAGCTCATTTTGTAGGTCTCGAGCTATAGGGCCCGGGTTTTCAAAAATTTGGGAGCGGAGATCTCAAAAAGTGGCCTTTTTTGCCAAAAAGTGCAAAAATGCAGGTTTTTTACGCTACAAAGGAAACTTTTTTTGTTCCCCCGATACAGGGGTTTGTGATAGCTCATTTTGTAGGTCTCGAAAAGTTGGTATACGAATACACAAAAATTAGGGAGCGGCGATCTCAAAAAGTGGCCTTTTTTTGCCAAAAAGTGCAAAAATGCAGGTTTTTTACGCTACAAAGGAAACTTTTTTTGTTAGCGGCGAAGCCGCTGCGCATAACTCTCGTTTCAAGTATAATGTGATTTGTGGTAGGAATGAGCTAATTTTTTATAATATTTTTAGTTCCAGAAAAAGCTTTTGGATAGATGTGGTGTCTATGAAAATTGGAAAATAATTTTTCTAAAAATTCTACATTAGTTACAGAAAAATTTGTTCCGGATAGTACCACTATGCGACTACTACCACGAGATGCATCATTATCCATAGTATGAGACCCACTATGAGACTACTGCAGTTCAAAAAGTAATTTGGAAAGTTTATTACATAAGAATAAACGACATACACAAATTAATAAACGACATACACAAATTAATAAACTTTATGCTCAATTCTGAAATAAGACAAAAGCAATTTGCATTTTAGACGATGTATTGGAGACTCCGGGATAAGGCCAGCTAGAACTGAATCCGAGCCTTTGATTTTGAGACTTGAATGACTGAAATTTCAAGGTATGAAATTTCAGGGAATAAGATATTGCCAATTTTAACACGGGAAAAATAGATTTAAATCTGCTATCAGCGTAATTAAGTTTGGTACGTAAAAATTTGGCGCAGAAATTTGTCCCCATGATTTCATTAACCTACACATTGCAAATGTCTGTGCTTTCGTAAGGAACAGACGTTTCATCCCGGAATTCAGACACCTTGTTCGACGTCGCGCTATCTTAAAGAGCTTAATTCCCAGTTTAAAAAATTTATTTTAAGCTCACTGGTTTTATATTTGTCCCAGCCGGAGAGATGGGCCATAGAGCCCTTGGTCTCGGAAAATGTGGCGTCGGGGATGCAGACTTTGCGCAGCTTTGGACCAAGTTCTAGCGGTTCTTTCAGCTAAAATACAATAGATCTAGAAATTTAGAAAAATGCCATCGGGTGTCTAAATAGACAGAAAAAGTGAATCAGCAAGGAGTTGACAGATCTTAATCTTCACTCCTAGACGGGACCTCGCATGTTATGTATCTAAAATAAGCCTTTTCTGAGTAAGGAAAAACGATCTCGGTATCTTTTTCCTACAAATGTTGGCCATTTATGGCTGAAAAAGTTTTGAGACGTTTTGCCAAAGTTACATTTACGGTCATATACTTTTCTTGCGACGCCTAACCTATCCAAAAATTTGTAAGACTGTCGAAAATTATTGGTATAAAAATTTTTTTGATACTTTTTGTTCTAATTTCGAGACCCCTTGATACTTCTATTTTTGTCACAAAATTGGACCAAAAAAGCGACCAAAAAATATATTTTCCAAAATTTGCTTTAAAAAGTCAAATTTTTCTTCTTTTTTAACGTTTCACATTAGCACCCAATTGATCCATAGAAGCATGCATTGATTACTCTATTCAAGGTTCCAAAATCGAGTTCCCTTGATTTTGTCCCCTTTTGGAAATATAAGATCATACAATTAATGCTGCCAAGTCGTACGCATACAATTGATCCGTTCCTCGCATATTGAAGCCTTCTCGAATTATAATCTTCTCAACTTCAACCACAGTAGAATTACCCTGCTGAATGTCCCCCATTGTTACTGCTCCAATATACACTTTCACCTCATTGGGCTGGAATTGGGTCCTGGAACCCATTCAGTTATCGAAAAATTGGCGAAAAAATCGTTTTGGATAAATGAGTTTTGACTACGACTAAAAAATCAAAAAATCAAAAAATCAACCGACACTCAGGAATCAGAAAAACAAAGAATACACTTCTAATGAGTCCATGGAAGTATGACGTGTGTCACAACCAAGTTGACGACATGATCAAATGACATATCCGTGAGTAATAAAAATAGTTTACCATTTCGGAGCAAAGGGCTCGACGAATTCGTCGAAAATAAATCCAGGTATCGGACAGGCCTCCTTAATGAGCTTGGTCTCATAGAACATTGAGTGGGCCGTGGTGAGAATCACTTTTGGGTCGATAACGAAACCAGTGGATGAGATTTCTATAGGCTTGTGACCACCGCATTCAAAAACTCCTTGGATGTGGGTCTCCCATGGATAGCTTGATCCCGTTGAAGTGTGGCCACCGATGACCTGTAGTGATAACTTTTTTATTATGTACGCAATTCTTCTAATTCTACCATATTTTTGATACAGTGAAACCTCGATATAAGAACATCTTTGGGACCGGAGCTAGTTGTTCTTATATCGAGGGTTGACTGTAGTATTTTACGAATGTCCATTTGCAGCTCGACCTATGCCAATATTCGCGACAAAAGGCCGTGCGAAGTTCACATAATCCAGGTCAAATCTAAGTTAAGTCCTTGAGAAATGGCTTAAAACGATCCTAGGTTTTAGATTCCTCAATTTTAGACGTTTTTGAGTCAAGTTATCCTTACTTTGCCAGCCGGCGTCATTGCCGGTTCCATGATGCCGCATCTCGCAAAACAATTAGTTTCAGCCAACTTTTCCGAGGGCGTCTGACTCAGAAAACGCTCAACATAAATAATAATTAAGTGAAGCAGAAGAAAAATACGCATTGTTGGTTATAGCTAAATTTGGTTACTGACGAATAGTTTGGAATCACAATCTTTTGAGGTATTTTTAGACAGATATGGTTCAATATAAAACTAATAAGCTAGCGGTAAACTTATCATTCATAGAAAGAAAGTTATAATTCGAATAAATTTTGGTATAATTTTAAACTATACTCCAATTTATTTTTATTTCGGAAATAAGCAACATTTTTAGTGAAATCGAATTTTACACAGATTGATTGGCTTTGAGCAAAGAAATATTCTACAAGAAAAATAATCAGGTCATCATTCCCCTTTGGAATTTCGTTTCAGCGTCAGTTTTAGGGGGAAAAGAGCAAATAATTCTCGAAACAACATTGAGTGAAAGTGTGACGATGACATACTATTGGTTTGGCGGGACAGTCTTTTCGGTTTTTGAGAGCCAATTTTTATTCATCCAGAGCAAAGCTTTTCTTGAGTGTTATATACCGTTGGATAGCCCATAGATTCTAGAATGTTCCAGGGCTCAACATGAAAAATTTGGTGTCGAGGTGCAAATGTCCGTGTCCGTAAAGTTTTAAGTCAATTAACCCTTCGAACCGTGGTTTAGCCGAAATATGGTGATTTGCTAATTTAAAATTGCTAATTTAAATTTTTGGCAAAAAATTTGAATTTGCGCCAAAAATTTGAATGTTTGGCATATTTGGAAAAATTTGCATTTTGGGGGGGGGCAAAATTAGAGGGGGGGCATAATTACTCGATCGACCTCTAGGGGGGCAGAATTAGAGGGGGTAAAACAAGAGGGGGGGTTAAATTACAGGTTTTACGGTACCTCAATAAACAATGTAAAATATGCCCTGCAGGCATATCTGCCTTAGTATGTCACCAATCTTGAAAATTCCTTCGAAATCGTGACCAGCACACCAAAAATGCCCCAAAACGCTGTTTTGAAAAAGTGAGAAAAAATTTTTCCAAAATTTGGCTTTTATACCATAGAGGGGGTATCATGGTTTTAACACATAATTCTGATAAAAATATTAGTTGCAAGTATTCGCTCATAGATTTGACATCTAGAACACTCTGGAATGTTATCTAAACATTTTCAGACTATCTGGAACATTCTAGAATGTTCCCGGGCTCAAAATGAAAGATTTGGTGATTTTGCCCGATGAATCGTGGTTTAGCCGAAATATTGTGATTTAGCATTGTCAAACTGGGAAAAACCTAGTCACTAGCTACTAGGAAAGTAAAGCGGAACACTTTCTCGAAAAATGTATACCTCACATATTTTTTAGAATTACTTGGGCAGAAAACGCCCCATCGTAAAGGTTCACGATTCGTGTATATTATCACAATAAATAGCACTCATAAAATGGTTCACGTATCTACTCTCTAACTTCTCTCTGACTGCCTGCTAGTCATGACAACCTATTCTTCATTTTATACCCCCTGGGCATTTCCTATGTCCACAGTTATGATCAGCATCGAAAAACAGAACAGTGCATTTCTTTAAGAGTGTATTTGACAAAATCAAGTAATTGACAGAATGATGGTGTGGTGTATATTTTTGGTAAAAAATATCGGCATCATAATAAAAGATATTCTAAATTTTCGGCAGTAAGAACTTTTAGGCTGTAATTATCAGCTTTACATTGGCACAGACATCATCACATATCCAGTCATCACTCCGTTATGTTTTTTCTCAAGTCATGTTTCGCACGCAGCAGTTAGCTGAATTGTACAGCCAAATAACGTGAAGAGTACAAGTAATCGCTAAAAATGTGTGGGATATGTTTTTGAGGTCGAAATTAGCAGAGACGGTTTTTATTTAAAGTACACGTTTTTGGTTGAGAAAATTTTCGGAAGTAAAAATTTTTGACGATGATGAAATCATTCGCATTTTTATCCGATGTTTCCGTCCTGGACATCGCTTTTGGGACATCCCTACGGTTGTTGTACCTAAAAGGGGCAGACATGGTAAGAGATAAATGGGTGCCCATTTATCTCTTGTCGTATGCTAAAGTGGCTCATTTATCCGCTGTCTGTTTTCTCCTTCTCTCTGTCTGTCTACTAGTCATTATAGCCTGTCTTTTTTCGCTTCCTTGAAAATCGCCTCTCCTGTGCAACAATTAGTACCGTTGAAATCTAAAACAGAGCGTTAACGATAGTAGTCGAAAACCAAGGAATGATGATACAAGTAATTAACAAATAAGTGTGAGGAATGTTTTTAGTGGACATGATTTTCGCAGTGTTTTTAATTCTGCGTTTTTTCAGTGAACTAAACTTTTCGTGGAAAAATTTTCATAGAAAATTTTCATGGATAAAACTTTCAGGGTAATCATTTCATTTCATTAAATGGTCTGACTGCCAATTATCACAGCCTATTTCTTTTTCTCTCGCTGTATTTCTTTAAGAGTAAACATTTCTTCCTTTAAAGATGTTTTGCGGTTTGTGTTTCGAACGATAATTTTACATAAAACTGAAAGGTTGAGCTGTTAAAGTATAAAGTCTGTTATGATTAAACTAAGCCTATGATTAACTTAAGTCTTGGGTCAAGAAAAAATACTATAAGGCATTACGGCACACCACGTCGCGCTGTGGACTCAAGTTCATCTCGAGGTCGAGAAGTCAAAACTGTCTTGCTCGTCCCCAAAAGTTTCATTCAACTTTCTGTCGGGCAGTTATCACAAGAGTGAGGATTTTTAGGTACGTACCTAAATACTCACTCTAGTTATCACAGTTGAAAAGAACATTGGATAACAATAAATAGCACTCATAAAACGACTAATGTATCTACTCTCTAACTGCCTGCTAGTCATGACAACCTATCCTTCATTTTATACCTCCCGGCATTGCCATTGTGCATAGTTATGATTAGCATTGAAAACAGAACAATGCATTTCTTTGAGTTGCCGAGAAATTGGAAGCAAGTAATTCACAAAATGACTGTGTAGTGTATGTTTTTGGTTGATAGAATTTCCGCTAGTAAATTTTCCAGTAAGGCTAGGAGAAAAAGCTAGAAACCTCGGTCAAATTTTCTCGGTCAGTTAGCGCAGCCTATCTCTCTTCTTTTGTTGCTTCTAAAGTTACTTTTCGTTTATAGTAACCTGTAATATTGAAATGTAATGCGAAAAAGGTTGCGTAGGAAGATGCCAAAAAGTATGCCAAGTAATCGCTAAAAATATGTGAGATGTGTTTTTTGGGGGTAAAATATACTCCGACAGGTTTAATTGAAAAGTCGATAGCTCTCAACCAAACAAACAAAATGTGCGCGTCTACCTGAGTTATTGACAGGTGAAATCACCCAAGGTTCAACTCTTAGTGTGATGAATTCAAAAGAATTGATTGAATGATGAAAACAGCAAAAAACGGTAAGGACTCGATAAGAGAGTATGCCGGGAAAACCTAAATGGTTTAAGCTTAAGCCTAATTGCAAGGGTGCGCAATGTGAACCTTTGTGAACCTTTGAGAACCCTCTCCAATGTGAACCTTTTGAACAGAAGGGAGGTTCCCAACCTACGGGGTTCACATGAGAACCGCCTTTTTCTGGGTTCTCAAAGGTTCACAAAGGTTCTGATTGCACAGCCCTAGGCCTAACTAATAAAAAAGGATCTAGAATATTCATTTGGTGCAACCAAATTCATGGCCATTATTAAAAATGTCTATTTTTGGCCATTATCTGTACTAACCTAAATGGTTTAGCTTAAGCCTAATTGCTTGTTCGGGATTTTACAAAATTGGGGAGCAAACTGACCGTGATCCGTAAAAACATATCCCACTTTTTTAATTAATTTGAATTTCCTATGCGAAAATGTCCTATTTTAAGTTTCAATGCTAATAGTTAGTATTGAAGCAAGCAAAGTGCGACGTGAGAAGCAGCAGAAAAGATATGAGCTGCAACGATCTGGGCAGTATCATGACATTTTTATTGTCAAACTGAGACATCTCGCTATAAAAACACACACAATGCTCTATTTTTATCAATTACTGTTGATGGCAATAATTGTGCAACAGCTCAAAGAATGTTTTGTTACATGTTAATAAATGCTAATAAATGTATGTAAATACAATGCCGGATGTTATAATAAAAGAGGAGAGGTTCTCATGCCTTGCAGGCGATTGGACAGTACAATGAGATATGTAGTGTCAATAAAAAACATACACAATACATTCCTTTTAATTACTTGGACATAACGGTCATGTGTAGGCTGCGGATTTTCCGGACATGAAAAATGCCATTTTCGGACACAAAATCGGACATTTCCGGACATTTTCGGACAAGTAAAATTGCTAAATCAATAGGGTCCCCCCTATTGATTTTTTCCGAAAATGATTTTTCAAACCATAGGGTCCCCCCTATTGATTTTTTCCGAAAATGATTTTTCAAACCATAGGGTCCCCCCTATTGATTTTTTGGCAAAAGTTTTTTTTCCGAAATGATTTTTCATACCATTTTCCCCATGGTTTTTTGGCAAAAAATTCTAAAAAAATTTTTTTGCCAAAAAACCATAGGGGGGGACCCTATGGTTTGAAAAATCATTTTCGGAAAAAAAAAACTTTTCCCCCCCCCCCCCCCCCAAAGAAAAAAAAAAAAGAAAAAAAAAATCAGGGAAAACTATATTTAAATTCAAAAATTTTATAAATTAAGCAAAGGGGACTGGAAAAAAAACAGAAAAAGGATAGCTGTGGGGAAGCACAAACAAAGTAAAATAAATAAGAAAGGGGAAACCTTTGAAAAAAAAACAAAAAATATCTTATTTTCCACACCATAAATTAGTAAGAAGTGGACTGAGAAGCCACAAAAACATATACCTATACTCAAAATAGAAGGGGGTAGTAAAATTGAGAACCAAAAAGGGGTTGCCGAGGGGGGCCCCCAGCATAGGGGTAAATTCCGGAGGGTTTGGGAAACCTAAATTTAATTTTTCCAGGACCCGGGTTCCCCCCGAAGGGGGGGGGGGGCCCGCATCCGGATTTTCCGGATTTCCGCTCCGGTTTTGGGTTTGGAAGAAAGTACCCTTTTTTTTTTCAATTTTTATTTCACAACGCCAAAACACGGTGTTATATACCGTTTGATAGCCAAGACTTTTCTGCATAGAACCAAAATTTTACGCAATTTCGGGTTCAAATGTCGTATTTTATGCAATTGTGATTTCTGATTTGAAGTCCGTTTTTTAATCATCAAAAGTATGTCTCTTTCAATATTATTGACATCGTCTTCCTGAAAGGTCACAGAATCTGTACCAAATCCTTACTCATATAATCGCTTTGGGATCAAAAACCGGAAAAGTCTCAGGCAAAAGATTGCACCGCCAACGTTTCCGGCTGCCATTCAACATAATTTTCCTAAGCTTCTTTACCAAAGCTTCCAAATCCCGAATGTTGAGACATCGAATAAGGCGATGTTTGTTCTTTGTTGCCTTATTTCTCGATTATCTTAAATGTTTACGAGTTGTGTCACGACAAATTTTTTGGAAACTATAAGAGCTTCCGCTCTTGACATAAAAATTGTGTTAAATTTGGATTCAGGAATATATATTGCCACAGGCTATGTTTCCAATGCCGTGGCATATATAATTGACCGGTTATATGACGAAAACAGTTTTTGTATGTGTTATGCTAGCCATTACCTTTTTTTGAAGGACAAAAAAGGTCAACTTGGTGAGAAGTCGCAATTTCAAATGCTTTGGATTTTTCAAGATAGGCAAAATATAATAACAATACTATTTGAATGTTTCAATCATTATTTTCAAACGAAACAAATTTTTGTTTTGTTGTTCATTGTTTGATTGAATTTAAATTTAAAAATTTAAAAGGTAAAAGTTTTTCATTTTCACATTTAATTGCACTTGAAGGAGCCGAATCAATTCACTTTTTAAATCAGCAATTTTTAAATATTTTTTAAATATTTTTAAATATCAGATGTATGACACGCGTTTCCATTTTGGACCGGTTTGCATTATGTGAGTCATAAACGTATACAGTAAAACCTGGATAATATCCCACTGGGCCCGTAACCGAGGGGAGATATTATCCAGGTTTTAATGTATGTAGATTGACGCACTTAAGCCGAAACGGATTCTTATACGAAAATTCCCGATTTATTATGACTATGACCCAAACAAAGATGGAATTTTCTATGAACTTTAATTCTCTAATGTGACATTTCGATTTCCCTATATCGGGAAACAGCTTCAAAACAAACAAGCAGTGCCTTTTCCCTCCTTCTCTAACCTTCGGCATGCCATGGTTTACAATCTATTTAACACTCCAAATTTGAATACTTTTTTTGAATTTTTATAATACTCATTCTTAGTATATTTAAAATAGTTTGAGTACATTTTAGCCCGATGTCACCCCTTTATTCATAAGTAAACTCAATGTTGGAATGAGCTAACGGGGAACCTTTAAATTTAAATTTGTTCATTACAAAAATTTTTAACTTGCTATCGTTTGAAATATTTCAAAAAATATTTTTTATAGAAAAAACCAAATCTTTTGGGCACCAGTTTTTTTACAGAAGAACACCGCATTTTCCGTAAAAATTCTATCCATATTTTCCTGAATTCAGTTTCAAAACAGTTACGTCAGCATCCGACTAAAAATTGAAATCCGACATTAAATTTCACGTAGAAAATAAATTTCGTTCAATGCTCGCTTAATCCAATTCCCCCATTAAAGTCTCCCGTCCTACAAACCCAAGTCTGAACTCTGAACTCTAAAACACCAAAGATCGGATCAATCCCAAAAATACCGTTAACTCTTCTTTCCTGTCACAGCAAATAATCCTCACTTCAATTCCACCTTTAATGATGCGCTCCCGAGCCACCGCCCATCGCCGGCCCGTTGGATGTTCTCTGATCAAAAATATCCTTCAAACCGAGCGCTGGTCCCGCCTCGAAGTGTTTGTTTTGGTGTGCGCACAATGACGGACAGAGCTTTCTAGAGGGAAATAAACTGGGCGAGTCCTACCTCAGTCCTGGAATTGAATGCTGAGGAGACAGCCGTCGACCGCACCGCTACTCCGC
>JAKKPZ010000863.1:0-14814 GCA_022814885.1 Ditylenchus destructor | reverse complement strand
CCGTATCGCATCAAGAATTTTAATTTTTGGTCTAAAATTTTGGCCAAATTTCGCGAAAATTGGTCAATATTTTGGAATTTTGACCAAAATTTGCATTTTTTACCATTTCACCAATTGCAGATTTGTGATTAGTGCACCGAAGAAACCCCCAAAAACACTTAGACGCAGAAAATATTTGCGACTTAGAAAGGGCCCGAAACCGAGACGAGTTTTATAGGAGAAAAAAACATACAAACAGCAAAAAAGCACCACAGGCGAATATTTGGAAAAATAGCAATGTACGATAGAAAAGGGAAAGGGAAAAAATAGCGCCGCAGGCAAAATTTTTTATAAAAATTGAATTATTTCCCAAAAACTTACATTGAAAATTTTAATATTTCAAAATTTTAAAATTTGTGCCGCCGAAGGCATTCTTAGGGGTGCTTGTCCAGTTTTGGTCGGTCCGGTTTGGTCCGCCGGACCGGCCACCCCCCGGTCCGGTCCGGTCCGGTCCGGTCCGGTCCGGTCCGGTGCCCGGTCCGGTCCGGTCCGGTTGCCATGCTTGCTTTTCCGCGTAAATTTTCAAATTTCCTGACACAGAATATATTGGCCTAGCACTTTCGAAAGAGTCTGATGAATCGTAGTTTCCATAATGAAACTCTAAACTTTCACTGAAATAGTATACTTACTATCGAAATAAGGGCAGCTGTGAGATTCGGAAAGAATTCCAACAACAGCTCAGTCACACAAGAAACAATAACAATGGTGTTGCTCTGAAATTTGAGGCATATTTCGAGATATTATTTTAAATAATAAAACTCACAATGTTTCTCTTTTTGATCGCGCGCACTTTCCAGCATAGAAAAGCACAGGCACAAGCATTGAGCACCCCGGCTACCATTTTGAGTGAAAATATGTAGGTAGGATAAATCGCTGAAAAAATGCGTATAAAATTGGTCTAATTTACACTTTCAGAATAATTGGGTGATAAAATCATTACAACAAAACTGAACGAACAAGTACCATGTTTCCTCTAATAGAAGCCCAGTGCTTCTAATGTCTTTTTGCGGCTCATCGTGGTAAATAACTAAAGTATACCGAATGTTCTAAAGAAGTGATGATCAGTGATATGCAGATCATTTATTTGCATCAGCCAACCAGAATGTTTGCCTATCACTGAGCATCACTTCCTTAGAACATTCTGTATACTGTAGTTACTTACCAGGATGAGCCGCAAAAAACCAAGATTTTGTAATGTGCTCTCTAGATTGGGCTTCTATCAGAGCAGCCCTACTATTTCTTTTTTTTACCTCTAGATTGGGCCTCTATTGGAGGAAATTCAATTAGAGGAGATACGGTAGTTCTGAATCAAGTGGAATTTTGATTCTGTAAATTGAGATATTGTGATCTTTTATAATATGCGGTTAAGGTCGCTGGATGGATGGATCGTTCATTTCGGACGCGGTTTTTTGTAGTTTGTAGTCTAGGAGGGTACAAACTACAAAATTCAAATTTTTGGCACTTGAGAGTTTTCGGATGCGGGGAATCCGAATCTGTGGTCAGATTTTGGGTATCTGGATTCAGAATCCCGGATTCTGATGCACCGTTGACTTAGCGTGAAAATGGTACCAAATCGCTGGGATTCGGCGCCGTTATAGGTTTTCGGCTACGGGGAAGCTAACGCTGAAGTCAGATTTTGGGTATCTGGATTCACACCCCAAATAATTAGGCACCACAAATCCCCCCTTCGAGCGGCCGAAGGCCGCGAGTCACTGACAAAGCCAGGCACCCCAAATAATTAATTGAGGGATAAACAGCCTAAGGCACCACCAGTGCAGCTAGTACTACAATAATAACCAACCATTAGGAAGTGGCAAAATGAACAAGTTGGTCATAACAGCCGGCAGAACTATGCTCAAAATACACGCGGTATTGCAAATAATGTTACAAACAAAAAGCACTCTTTCAGTCTTCGCTTTCCACATAAACTGGACCGTTAAGCAGCGATCCAATGCCAAAAAGAAGACTGTTAACGGCTCAAGAGCCAAATGCACATCGCTGAGTGTTCCTGCCCAAACAGGAGTTGACATCTTGAAAAGTGAAAAGGTATAGTGGGGGATAGCAGCGGCGGAAGTAACGGTGTTGAATGCCATGTAGCTGATCATGCACTTTGAAAGCGTTTTCACTCTTAAACCGGCGCCTTCACGAATGATATACAAATATAGAGTGTGAGAAAAAAGTACTATGGCCAATATGCTGGAGACAATGATGATAACGTTCTGAGAATTGCTCACAATTGTTCCAATTTGGCTTTCGGAACTATTCGTACCGTGTGCGGTTCTGTTCATAGAGTAGGGCATAAGTAGATATCTAAATATGGTATGATCCAATAACAGTTAGATGAGCAGAAAGTCTAGCTTCTGAAAACAGTGGACAGTTGGATCGATTAAATTATGAGTTTGGTAAACAAACTTTGGTTCATAACTACTACGAACTAAGGTTTAAGTCTGGGCCAAAATTATCAAAAAATTCATGTTTTTTGGAGCAATTATAATGAAACCCCCTATAGTAAATCGACCCCGCTGATCTCGAATTCCGGGTCAGATTAATTTTGACCTCACGTGAAACATGTGTTACGTGAGTCGCGTAAAAGGGCAAGTTTTGCCTCCGCGCTCGGATTTTGGCGTGTGATATACGAATCGCTTCCTCTCGGCGAGAGCTGTGGAATGGTACCGGTCTCGCTGACAAAGATTGCAATCACCGGAATATATGGCTTCCGGAAAAATTCTGGAATAAGCCAACTTTGGCCCATGGCTTGCGCGCGCCTAGACACTCGGATTTGGCCTGTGATTGCTTAATCGCTTTCTCTCGGCCAGCCAAGACGATTGGTAAAATCCGGAAAATCCCGAATTTGACCCGGTTACAGATCTGGGCGAATTTTGAATTACTTGATACCCCCACGACCCCGTGGTCGGGCACGCGCAGCGCTCCATGACATTCTCCCTTGGAATGAGAGGGAACAAAGAGCACGCATACCTCCGCAGCGACAGCCGCGGAGGTCCCTTCTTGTGATCCACTCTAACCTAAAGCGCAGGGGAATGATTACTAATTCGCAAAGCGATTAATGGCCTATTAATGCCAGAGGCGAGCCTACAGTCCAAAGGCATGCTTTGGAGCAGTGGCGCACCCAGAAACTCTGTGCTCTGATTTGGTCTAAAGGAGAGACTAAATCAGAGCACAGAGTTTCTGGGTGCGCCACTGCTTTGGGGTATGCTTTAAGCCATGCTTCATTGTAGCTTATGTGAAGAAATTAATTAGGTCAAAATATTTTTGAATTCTTGACCCTTCTAGGAACTAGGAATATGTTCCCGAGAGAAACATCGAAGTTCTCAAGCATCCTACAAAAATTTACTTCGTTTTGAGAATCAAACGAACGGTTATTTTTCTCTCTCCTTTTGAAAGATATCGGCTTTACAGGAAATGGTTAAGATAAGTAAATATTTTGACGTTATTTTTGAGAATTAGCCAATTGGGAAGTTGATATCAACCGGTACGAGAAAAATATAGGGTCAATTCATAAAAAAGGGCTGTTTTTATTCCGATTAGCCTTTTCCTTATATTGTTATTCGCATTTTTCAAGAGAGGAATCCAAAAACAGCCAAAACTTTAACTAGAGATCTAGTACAACCGGGCTCATTACTTGGTTTCATAAGGTTATGTCATTTTCGTTGTTTTTGTATGCAATAAAGGAAATTTAAAAAACCGCCCTTTTTTATGAATTGACCTAATAATCACTAAAGTGCATTTTAAGTAAATGTAGGGATTAGACAGTGTAAAGAAAGTCGAAAAAAAACTGTCTCAAACTTGATTAAAATAATAGACAAAATCTAGCTCATGTTAAGCTTCGTCCAGAAATTACATAATGCAGGGGTAGGGTGGGTGGGGCCGGCTGGTGCATTACGGAAACCCTTCTCGTATGGGTCAATAGCACCGAAATACCCCTTTTGTATTACAAGATGGAGTGAAATTTAATTGTTGAAATAAAATTGTAATTTCTGGATGAGGCTTTAGGTTATAAATATATTTTGGAGTTCGTGACCGGAAAAGAAAGCAGAAAATGTGAAGTAGTAAAACCGTTCTTCGGCGTTCCCTCTAAAACACTGACTGCAGCTTAATATTACCGTTAGAATGTTTTGACAACTGCCCAGCAGCAATTAAATTGTTTTAAAGTGCACCTTAACGGACCAATAAACCACAAAAACGCTACCTTTAATCTTTGGCTCATTGAATATTAAAATTGTTTTGAATACTTGACCATTCTGGAAACCTAGGAACGTTTTTCCAGTGTTAATTCGAGAGTTGTCAGGCTCAAAACCTCGCTATTGTTTCAGATTCCCACAGGGGGTGTCCCTTTCAAAACGAATACACATTACAAGAAGTGGTTAAAGTAAACAAACATATTTTGACGTTATTTTTCGGAAATTACGGTTCGAGTAAATGAAGCCAATAGGATCAGGTGCACACAAAATTGTCTAAGCTTAAGCCTAATGAGTAGCCCAAAGAAAGGTGCTGTTCAGCTCTAAACAACAGTTTGATGTTTTTAGATATAAAATATAAAATGTTTAAACATAGCCAGACCGCCCTTCTTTTCCTACCTTAGTTAGACCCTAAGGGTCAGATTGAGTCAAAAATCTGATCCTAATGGTCGTTCCCCTGCAAAATCCGTTGGCATTGGCGTTGTGCCCAAATAGGGGTAAACGATCCTTATGCTCCCTAAACTAGGCTTAGGTTTAGTCTAAGATTTACGTTTAGGATTAAGGCTAAGAATCTCGAGATATCGCATCCCCGCCAGTTGGTACCCCCAAGTTGATATTTACAATTAAAATGTGAATATGTTTATTAATGTGAGTAAAAACACAATTAGAAAGTGTAAACAAAATATATTTACATCATGCTTATCCGATTGAACTTAGTTACTTCAGTAACTTTTATGCTTGAACCAACTACAGTTATGTTTCCATTACCAATTCTCTTCACGTGCAAAGTTCTTCTGTAAATAATAGCGCAGATCATCACGTTTATGCATTGAGTCGTTGTTGCGTAAGGGCCACTGTAGCTAAAAATATAGCTATTGCCCGTCTGCAACAATAATTATTAATAATAATAACACAGGAATTTAATAGGACGATCATTTTAGCTTTAACGCTAGCAAGGTCCACTTGATAATTGCCTCGTTGGACTCCTTGGCGCTTATCCATCGAGTCCCTCTAAGGCGCACTGTGTCAGTGCGCACTCGCTAGAATTCTCCACCTTTTCGACACCCGGCCCCCAAACCCGCGGGTACCCCCCACCAAAAGCCATGATTTTAGGGGGTTGTCAATGGGCAAGGCATGGATTTTGGGCCGTGTTTCGCGACTGATGTCTTATCAGACCCGGTACGAGGGTAAATTTTTAGACATGTGCTCCAAAAGCATGGTTGCAGAAAACTTCAACGGCCTTGTGAGCCATTGCAGGCCTTTGCAGGAGTTTTTTACAGACAACCGCTTGGGACAATCATTTATTTGAAATTTTTAGAAAAAATTGAATAGGTAGGCTTACGTCTTAGCGATAGCGTACGGTCTTATATCCTCTATGTGTGCAGCATGAATCATAGGTTCGAGTGACTGCCAGAGAAAGAAAAGATGAAGCGAGGCAGTGGGCTATTTCCCCACTGCCTTGCTTCTTCTCTTCCGTCCTCTGGCAGACCCCAAATAAATGATAGTCCCAAGCGGATTTATCTGTAAACAACTCATACAAACGCCTACAATGGCTCACAAGGCCTTTGAAGTTTTCTGTAACCATGGACAAAAGGCACTTTTTATTTTATTTCAAATATAGTTAGTACAAGGGCCGAAGAATCCAACAATACTTTTTCTTGCACAAAAATAGGTCATAGAGTCAAAACCGGAAGGTGAGGTCCAGAAATTCGGGAGGCATTGTGGATATGGCGATTTAATACATCAATAGTCTCGGAATACCTTTTTCAGGATTACAAAACATATCAATAATCCCATAATTTTAGTCTATTATTTTGTCCTAACTGACTATTCAGTTCTAGTCTAAATTCTCTGTCTAAACTAATTGTAATGTATTACTTCACCAAAAAAGTTGTGAACATACCATAACAATAACGGATGCTGTAAGATTCGGAAAGAATTCCAACAAAAGTTCGGTCACGCAGGAAACAATGACAATAGTGTTGTTCTGAAAAATTTTTTATTTGCATTTTTGCAATGTCAAGTGTAATCCTGTAAACTCACTATGTTTTTCTTTTGGAAAGTGCGCACTTTCCAGCAAAGGAAAGCACACGCGCATGCGTTCAGCACTCCGACGGTCATTTTCAACGAGAATATGTACATGGATTTGTAGAAGGAAATCGCTGAAATGGGCTAGATATTATTTCACTCGCTGTCAGTTATTTTTCCGGCGAAGAAAACCGGAATTCTCGGAATTTCCAAAATTCGAAAAGTGACACTTTTGTGATGTTAGTTTCATGCTTCTAACTTTTACTTCTTTTTTCGGCATTGAATAAAAATGCGTCAAGTGTCGCTAATAACAGACCATTGATAGTGCTGGCAGGTAGTTCCACAACATACACAACAGAGGTCGGCAGAACTATGCTCAAAGTACAGGTTGTGATGCAAATAATGTTGCATATGAAAACGACATTCTCCCTCTTAGTTTTAGTCAGAATTTCCAAAATTCGAAAAGTGACACTTTTGTGATGTTAGTTTCATGCTTCTAACTTTTACTTCTTTTTTCGGTATTGAATAAAAATGCGTCAAGTGTCGCTAATAACAGACCATTGATAGTGCTGGCAGGTAGTTCCACAACATACACAACAGAGGTCGGCAGAACTATGCTCAAAGTACAGGTTGTGATGCAAATAATGTTGCATATGAAAACGACATTCTCCCTCTTAGTTTTAGTCATGAATTGGATGGTGAGACAGCGATCCAATGCCTGTAATGAAATCGATATATACCATAAAAACCCGGATTTCCATGGATGAGTTATAATGTACGGAGAAGTTACATTTTCCGGAAAATACTACAGATTGCAGTGACGGATGATTAGAAGAAAATCGATAAAAAAGTTTATCCCCTTTTGTTGTGTGCAGGGGGTCTGAAAAAATTCACAAACTAAATCTACCCTAAAACGGGGCTAAGTAATTTTGGGCGATCGTGACACGGAGATTGCGGTTTAGGTAAGAGTGGATTTTCGGTAAGAGTGACATTTTCCGAAAAATAGTACTGATTGCAGTGATGATTGCAGAAGAAAACCGATAAAAAGTTACCAGAAAGAAGACAGTCAGCGGTTCTATGGCCATGTGCGCAAATCCAAGCGTACCTGCCCATATTGGGCCCCGAATATTGCATAATGGATATGCATACATCGGGATAGCAACTAGGAGACCGACGGCGTTGACTGCCATGTAGCTGACCATGCATTTCGAAAGATTTCTAATTCGAAGTCCGGCACCTTGTCGAATAAAATACGCATAGAGAATGTTAGAGAACAGCCCTATGGCCAAAATGCTGGAAACAACGATGGCTGCATTCTGCGACTTGCTCACAATGGTCCAAATTTGGCTACTGGTGCTATTCATGCTGCTATGTTTATAGCGGATATGTGTAACTAAACTGTGTTAATTGGAAAAAGAAATATAAATTATACAACAGTGTAATTCGATAACAGGCTGCATTGTATTTTATGCCTGCATGACGTACACTAATGGCACTCATCCTAAGTCTAAGCCTATGATTTGACCGTAAGAATTTGACAAAGGTTCTATGATTCTTCTTCTAAAATTCAATGAGTTATTAATGTATAAACTGATAAAGCCTTATCTAGGCCTCCTCGATACTTGTCATGACCGACTTGTGTTTTTCAGGTGGGGTAAGGTGTAATTGGGATAAAGCCTTTGTGAAGACTTGTCAAATTTCATAGAGAAAAAATAACATCACACATTTTTTACCGTGTGCCAATGATAATACATATACCTTACTTTTTCTAGCAACACTCCTTATTATGTATGGCTGATTATAAGTGCAACCAAAATAAGAAAACATCGCTTTTAGTCGTTGCTTCGTTGGTCAATGTTTTGGAATTCTTGATCCTTCTCCGAACCCGGACCTTATACCCACGAGGAATGTTGTAGTTCTCAGGCTATACGAAAAATATGCCTTTGTTTTGGTGGCCCCGCAATGGGTTTATTCTTTGAAAGGAATATATTTTACGGAAATGATTCAGATAAGTGCATATTTTGACGTTGTTTTCGAGAATCAGCCAACTGGTTGTCAAAACAACAAATTACCGGAGAAGTTTCAAGAAATGCGGCAGAATAACAAACGGAGATCAAATGGTCAGAGAGCGCATGCCAGTGAGAACAAAGATCAGTGAGATCAGAGAACGCTAGTTAGAAAAAATTCTGATGATTTAGAATTAAATTAAATAATAAAAATGCCAGCACTGAATATTTTTCAAACTAATATTGATTACTGATCGATTCGGCCTAGGTATGGTACCTGAATCATAGATATTTCCAGCAGGAGTCGCATATTTAATGATGTTAGATATATATACATTCATGTCGTAACAATTATTGGGATACTGTAGCCCAATTATAGTGGTACTGTAGCGCACTAGCGCAACCAGGGGGGGGGTACCGGGGGTACGTACCCCCCCAAAATGGGAAAATTTGAAAAAATGAGTGTAAATCAGTGCAAATTTGGGCAAAAATTTGGTCCGGTACCCCCCCCCCCCCCAAAAAAATCCAAAAGTTGGGGGTACCAAAAAAAGTGTACCCCTCCTAAATGGCCATTTCCACTGAAACGTACCCCCCCCCCAAAAAAAATCCTGGTTGCGCCACTGCTGTAGCGCATTGTTTGCGCCTCTGTTGGATATAAATGCCATATTTGGAGTTAATGTCCAGAAAGGAAGACTTAAATTCCAAGCGTAGAATGTCGAATGCATAACAAAAATTTTCAACAAATTATATTTTATTTTTTATAAACAATCGTTGTAGTGACAAAAACATATTAAGGAGCAGCAATACCATTTCCATGAACCATAAGTGACATTTTCGCAAACTACACTTTAAAATTCGCAATTTATTTACAAAACTTAAGTATTATGTAAGGAAAAAGTTTTTAGGGACATTACAGTTACTTTGGTTTTAGTATAAGTATTTCGCTTGCTGCGAAATGTTCTGCTGTAAATAATAGCGCAAATCAAGACATTTATGCATTGGGTCGTCTTTGAGTATGGACCTGTGTACTTCGAGAAAATGTAGTTGTATCCCATCTGAAATATTGAGGAAATCATATGACAAAAATCTAGGATCATATTCAAAAATGAATTCTGTACAAGAAAAAGGTTTAGGTAAAACTTTTCTTTCCAATTTTATGATTCCATTTAAAAGAAATACACTTGAAAAACAAGTGATGAGTCACGATTTTAGATACTAATTCCATTTAATAAAATTAGCGGCCCTCTCCGTTATTTGAAATTTTTCAACTAGGAGCTACAATAATAGTGGATATGGTATGTGAAAAGTGATTCACTTACCATCGTAATAATAACGGCTGTCAGATTTGGGAAGAATTCCAATAAAAGTTCAGTGACACAAGAAATAATAACAATCCTACTGGTCTGAAATTTGAGTAATTTTGTGAATAAATTGTGTTGCACTTTAAAACCAATAAAGCTCACTGTGCTTTTCTGAGACGTCCTCTTTTGAATGGCACGCACTTTCCAGCATAGAAAAGCACAGAGAAATGCATTCAGTACTCCGACGGTCATTTTAAGGATAAAGATATAGAAGATGTCGAATCCCGAGAACGCTAAAATGGCTTATATTAAATTCAACCCTAGGCTTCAGATATAATGAAGTACCGATATCAAATTGCGGTATCGGGGGCCCAAAAGTTCCAGGACTACGAAAAATTTTTTTCGATGAACCGATATCTCAATTCGTTTCTTAACATACCAAGTCTCTCTTTGAACAGCCATTTCCATAAGTATTGCAGACATTTCGGAAGAACAATGCTCAAAATGCAGGCAATGTTGCAGATAATGTTGCACACAAACACAATAGTTTCCTTCTTCTTTGTATTCCACATGAATAGAATAGTGACACAGCGTTCCAAAGCCAAAAAGAAAACCGTTAATGGCTCTAATACGAGATTCACATTGGACAGCAACCAGGTCCACTCAGGAATTGATTCATCAAAAAGAGCATATGTGTACTTTGGCGTGGCGAGAGCGATGCTGATTGCGTTGAAAACCATATAGCTGATCATGCACCTCGAGAGCGTTCTCACTCGCAGACTGGCGCCTCCACGAAAGTAAACATATAGAGTGTGGAAGAAAAGTGCGGCGGCCAAAATGCTGGAGGCTATGATGATCGCATCCTGAGATTTCTCCATAATCGATCCAATCAGCCTTCCGGTGCTCTGACCGGTTCTATTGAAAGTGAAAGTGGAGTTCATAGGGGATGATCGGTTCGTAGGAATGCTTCTATTTGTTGCAGAAGATGAATTCATAGTAAAAGTGGTATTAATTGTGACGAATTACTAAATATGCTCGGTATTTATGATTCACATGAGAACATCCAATACCATACTTCGGTCAGAATATAGAAAATATCATCCTCCCTTATCTCGTAAAACACATTTTTGGAAAAACATACTTCCGGCACAGTGTCACTGCTTTGGGAAAACCTCGGAACATTCTAGAAGGGCGACTAATGTCACAAATGAATAGTGAGACTATAGATTCCTGATTGAACAAATAACGAAAGGTATATAAAATAATGGTGTACCGAAATTGCGGTATGAAGCTTCAAAAAAATGTTTAAGAGGGCAATATATATTAAACTAAAAATTTTCACAAAGTTGTTAGCTTAAGGTGTAAGGTAAACCATAAGGTAATCAGTAAGACTCAAAATGCTCCATAAAATGCATTACACTTGGCGTTTTATAGTCACTTTTTTCAATCGTAAAAATCTTATGTATGCCCAAATAACGAAAGCGAAGTACAAAATATGCCATTTAATTTTTATGGGAGTAATTGTATGCTATAACAATGTTTTTCAATCCTCCAACCTCCCGGAACTCAAAACCAATACCCAGGAGGAATGCGGAAATTCTCAAGCCTCATACAAAAAATTTGTTTTTGTTTTGAAACTACCTAATAGGATTTCCTCATTAAAAGAAATTAAGTTTTACAAGAAATTCTAAAAGCACATAGACAATTTTCTAGTTGTTTTTTCATCTCTGTAGGAAGTTAATATTTGCTTTAAATTTCTTGAGATTAAAGTTAGCTGTGTTTAACACGTTAAAGAAACCAACACAAATGAAAATTAAAATCAATGAAAAATGGAGACGTGCAAATGGTAATTCACCATTTTCTCTACAACAAACGAATAAACTGATAATATGTTACTTTACTAAGAAGCCAGTGTCTGTCTCTGCCTGCGTGTCTGCATCCGTCCACTGGCGTTTAGGCCACTTTCACGGCTCATTTCCGGGCAAGTGATAGCTTAAAATGTTCGTACGGATGTGCTGATACAGATTTTCAAAAAATTTAGACAAAATTTTTTAGACAATTTTTTAGACAAAATTTTTTTTCGGCGCTGGCCGCCGCGAGAGCGGCGGCGCGGCACAGATAGTTCATATACAAAGCCTCCCTTGTATAATTTTGAAACCAAGGAGCTAGTTCAGCCCGTCCCGCCTCGAAATGTAAAAAAAATGTCGGTGTCTATCGACTCCATTGGTCGACCGACACCGACGTTTTTCTTTGCTTTTTTCAACCATTTTTTTAAACTTTTTGCTGTTTGTGTTTGTAGGCAACAAAATGTTGGTTTAAAAGTAATTATTTTTCAACCAACGTTTTCAACTCACTTTAAATATGTACATATTATTATAGGTATACTGTGAGCTATTGTTAGTTCCAGTATTGTGTGTAGGGGTACTGGAACTAACACTAGCTCACAGTACCTCTTCGTAATAGACAAATATATATATATATAGTATTAACTTCTCAGATTAGAGTCTTCCTCTTTTTACAATTAACTCTAACTCTTTTTACAATTTGTACCGTACATTCAGAATACGATTAAATTGGCCAAAATTTACTGTTTAGATGATAAACACTGTTGTAAACGGTTTTAGAATCCTTTTAGACTGTCTTAGACTATTTTTAGACTAATTTATACCTATTTAGCCGTATTCCTGAAAATACGGTTCATATTATGGTTCATATCTGAAAAGTAAGGGATGACTTGTTCTACGCCAGCCACACGAAGGATGTAAACAAGTCACAAAAAGGGCGGCAATTTGAATTGGGTTTTCGGGCTAAATCAGTCTAAGTTTGTCTACAAACAGTCTATATTTGTCTAAAATACTCTAAACCAATCACTTTACACTCTAAAACTGTATCTATAAAGCCAAAACCAGCGAATACCGCCCAAATCAGCCAAGACCCCGAAAACTCTATTCAAATTGCCGCCATTTTGCGACTTGTTTACATCCTATGTGTGGTTGGCGTAGAACAAGTCATCCCTTACTTTTCAGATATGAACCACACCGAGATTTGAAAGTGACATGTTTACGTATTTTCCATCGGCTGGTTTACTGTTAGTGACACAAGCTTTTCACACATGAATAATACCTGCGTCCTACTTCATTGAGATAAAAGGTAAAAACGTTTCAAAAAATGCCAAAAAAAAGCAACAATTTAAGGTTCGTTGTGCCGTTAGTGTGCATATTGATGGATTATGATTGCGCGAACACAAATAGTTTTTGGACCAAGTTTTCATTATTAATTCAGAAATTTTTGTTTGCGTATATTTTCATTTAGAGCAAATTTTCTGCAGAAATTTTTTCAAAAAATAAATTTACTTTTATTTGCCCAACACAAATTAGTTTATTACTAGCTGTCCTACGCCGCCGCTCTCGCGGCGTCCCCCCGTCAGTATGCCCCATTTTTCAAAAAAAAAATTTTTGTCTAAAAAATTGTCTAAAAAATTTTGTCTATATTTTGTCTAAATTTTGTGATTTTCTGTATCAGCACATCCGTACGAACATTTTAAGCTATCACTTGCCCGGAAATGAGCAGTGGAAGGGGTCTAACCGTCAGGTGCGCAGGCAGGCAGGCAGGGACAGACGGACACTGGCTTCTTAGTAAAGTAAGATGTTAATTATATGAAAATATCAATGCTTTACGAACTATTCTGGATTATAACTCCGCGGTCTATTCTGCTAATTTGCAGGGATGACTCTGCATTTGCCACTGAATGCAAGGATTGAGAAGATACAGTTGAGACGGCGTCCTTGCGATGTAAAATTCTCAGACACAATTGATAGGCTTCTTTTCGGATTGTTCGGTTCATCGTGAGGTAAATAAGCGGCGGCATTCCTGAATTTTTTCAAAGAATTTTACCGAATATGACGTTTTGCCTACAGGACGTTTTGCCTACTCAGAAGTAGGCAAAACGTCGTGTTTATAAGGAGTAGGCAAAACGTCCTTTAGGCAAAACGTTGCGCTCCGGAATTTTATACAAAAAGTTGGCTGGAATGTTTCATGAATGTATAAAAAAATAATCATTTGTTATCATTCTTACCTGCATTTTTGGCACAAATACTGCCAAAAATTTGAATTCTTCACATAAAAATTATGTCTAAGGTATTTGGAATGAAAATATGTGATCAATCGCATTCGAGGGTCAGTCGCACTGAATCATTGCTATTAGAGCAATAGTCTCGGTATTGAAAATTTATCTAGTTACTTTTGTTTTTATTTGCCAAATAAACTCACCATGCGCCAAAAGCCATCCGAATTCTGCGAGAATAATGAGCGCTTCGCTGATTGGTCCAAATTGCATGAAAACGTAAATTGCGGACGTGATCATATTCACAATCGTTATCAAAAACACTTGCAAAAATGGCTGAAATGAAGGCAGGCTTTAAATAAAGAAAAACCGATAAATGAAAGCCCATGCAATAAGTCTGATTTATGATTTTTTCAACACGCCCCTACAAGAATACATCAAAAACAAACATGATAGCGAATTCCTTATTTTAGAAATAGGAACGGAGCCGAATTTTGATTGAGTAAGTGCAAATTTTGCCCAAAATATCATACAGTAATTTTTTCAGCACGGTTTTTTGAAAAATTTAACTTTCTCAATCAAAATTCAGCTCCGTTCATATTTCTAAACTAAGGAATTCACGATTATGTTTCTATTTGATAAAGTCGTTTTGTCAAGTCGGCTACCTTCGCAATTCCGAAACTTCAGGTAAATTTTTCTCCGACATATGAATTCAAAAAAAATGTTCACAACAAAAATTTTTACCGTTATGGAAGAGTATGACGTTGTTTTCAAATGTAAAATATTAGTTTTTAATGGCTTTTATTAATTTTGATAGTCTGCCATTCGTAATCCAGGGAAGTCTAATAGAAATACCTATGCACAAAAGCTCCATGACTGAAATCCATAAATTCGAGGACTATTAAACTCTTTCAATTTTTGGGACAGACAATAAGTTAGTCTGATTATTATGTTTCATGTTCGCCTCGTTGTACAGCTTTGTCACGGCTATTTTTGAAATGTGCTCAACATGCATCCGTTTAAAAATACAAATTTGCGTCCCAGTTTTTTGCTCAAGTTGTTATCAAAAGTACAATAGGATCATCTAAGTAGCTTCAAGACAAGACTCAAACTTGTCAAAGACAAAATATTTTTCGCGACTGACATCATTTACCCGTGACCAATCATACTATCATCAAAGT